>JAFMPE010129518.1:441-11096 GCA_024759925.1 Ficus religiosa
CGATGATTTTTTTCTTACTTGGAAGGAGATGTGGTTGTCCTTGGGATTGATTGGTCTTGGTTCATTCATAGTACTATCATACTCATCCACTAGTGATGGATTCTCAATCAAGTGTATCCCAATGCCATAGTTGTACAACCTATACATACACAAAACTATATATATATTAGATAGAGAAATTCAAACACTTTCATGATTAACATATTTATTTTCATTTCCTATTATTTTTGATAGAGAAAAAGAAGGCAAATTTACCAAGCTCCATTGAAGTTGAAGGAAGAGGGTCGCTTGATGAGAACAAAGCCTAGAATTTCTTCGTAGAACCGAACAGACTCCCAAACAGATCTGCAGAGCAAAGAAACATGGTTTAAGGAGAGCAACGGAAGTGCCTCGCAGTTGCTTACTTCCTCAATCTCCATCATATTTGGGCCGCTCTTAATTTTTGATAAATACTTTAGCCTTTGCTCTTATGATGCTGTAATGTGTAATAATTGTATTGCTTGAACAACGTTAGGAATGCCCCTTTTATATAGCAAGGTTGTGGAAAATTTTAATTCCTGTTTTTTTTTTTTTCAAAATTTCAAATAATGTTTGTTTAATTAGCAATTTTCTTGTGCTTGTGGGGTGTGTAATTTCCTCATTGACGAACTTTCCTCGCAGATTCTCTCATACCAAATCAGACAAATAAAGAAGTCATTCTCGCCCAACTAAATACTCCTCATTTTTCTTTGTTTGTTTTGTGGGAGAAATAATTGTTGGTTTTACCATTAAATATGATTATATGAAGAGAGATTAAATAAAGTAGAAACTATGGCTAAAATATAGCATAATTTGTATAAGCTTAGCCCCACCAAGAAAAAAATAGCTGAAACTGGATAAATAGTAAAGACATTAAAATTTTTTTCTTTTCGCTAGGTGCCATCATGTGTAGGAGGTCTAATAGGATTATTAATTGTAATTATAAAATCTAAATTGAATGGTGCGTATTTTATGAAATTGGGTATAGTGAGAAAAAAATTTAGATAACATTGTCGCACTCACTTAGTAATAAGTACCATCTTATTTAAATTTTAAAATTGTAATCAATCGCCTCCCATTATACAGTCTCCCCTTTTCCACTTAAATCCTAATAACCAAGTTAAGTTCTGAAAGACAATAACTTGGATATTAGGATTTAAGTGGAAAAAGGGAGACTTGGATATTAAAATAACCCAATTGATTGGATTTTAATTTTTTCAAAAAAAGAAAAAAAAAAGTTTTTCCTGAAACTTGAATTCAGGACTCAATACACTAAATACAACTCATACGCCCACTAAACACCAATTAAACTAGCCTCAATTTGCCAAAATTTTCACTAATAAGGTTAGATACTCTTTAAGATAACAAGATTTTAACTAGAAGCAATATAACAGGCTCCCATCATAGACCAAGTATAATTGAAATTGATTACTTGATCCTGTGCGTCCAATTTGTGCTTCACAAAGCATGGAAGATATAAATATGTGAAATTAATGACTACAGTTTTGCTTTCCCTAAAGAAATTTATAATTAAATGCCAAGGGAAAATCACAACCAAAATATATCGACAACATATGAGCTCGTTTTCACCATTTTTAGAAAGAATAATCCACTTAAGGGAAACAAAAGTAGTCATTAGAACTGAAAATGGTAATATTTATTTATTTTTTAATTAATGTGACATAAAAATAAACAACCTTTTTGCCCGTCGAAGCTTTTAGAGACAGGAAATTAGGACAAGGCTCCAAAAATTTGAGAAACTTCTATGATGTTTCCTCTCCCAACATGGCCTTCATGTCAAGCAATTTTATTTTCATTTTATTTTTTATTTTTTATTTTTTTCCCCTGCAAACTCAATAATCCAAATGTGACAGAGTTTTGTTAATCAACTTCATTTTCCACATGCCATACCATATTTCCAAGCTGTCTACACCAACCCGCCCCAGGTAAGCCGGGATTTTTAGCGTTTTTCTGCATTTACGCCTAACGTAACATCAGATGCTGAGTTTGCTTTTGGGTCCCAAGAACCATCAGACAAGGTTTTTTTTTTTTTCCTCATTAAAAGACGTTATATGTTGCCCAAAATCAGCTCCTTTGTTGGGTTTCCAATTTAAACAAGATGTCACTTCGTACTTTTGTATAATTTGGGAATGTGTTTCCCATTCTTGCACGTAGAGACTATTTAAAGATAGTATCCTCTCATGATGTGATATAAACTATTTCTTTGGTAATTCCGATGAAATAAAAAGCCTATACACAAAATAATCCAATTTTATTTACTTTCAAATTCTCCAATTTCCACAATATAGCTGTATGTATTTTGCATGGTGTAGGGCTTTGTTTTAATTTGAATGAGGCACTTTAACACTCTTGAATTAAGCATATCATATGAATCCAATCAGAAGTAGTGATTTGGTAGGGAGGGAAGAAAATAAAAAGAAAAAAAAAGTGTAAAAAAAAAAATTTAATGTTACAGTAGGTGTAAATATTTCGAGACTTTACGGGATTTTTAAATCTGTTATACAATTCATTCTCTCTCGTACAAGACCATTATAAATCTTAAAATCTTTTCATTAATCCCCCTACCCTATTCATCCTTCCGCTTTTCCCTCTTGTTACTAAACGACCTCTAAGAATAATGCCTAGTAAATCTTCCCAACCACAAGTGGGGTCGTAGTAGTACAAATAATTGGATCCAAAAACTTTAATTATATTGGGAGGGAGATGGCGTAAACACATGGCATGTTCCAAATCAATTATCGCCTATATGAGTATTCCTTATTGTTTTACGGCTCTTAAAGTAATAATAACAACAACAAAGATAACTTCTCTTGACTCGAAGAACCCGTCTCCATACATACATACATAAATATATATATATATATATTGAACTTATGATAGAAGATTTAAACTTTTCACTTTATGATATATTAACCTATAAAATTACTGCTAGATTATAACAATAGTTAATCAGGGATGATTTGATTAACGTATAAATTGATATTGCTTGATGTGCTAAAATCCCACAATAAATTTAAGACGTTTAACGTGGCGTTTTCAACTAAACTATAATCATAAGATTCTATAATAATCCTATCTGCTTTTAGCGACTAAAGAAACTTCTTAAGCCAACTCTTCCACGCCAAATGTGGTAGAAGTACTAGAACTTTGTACTATTAAGTTTTAAATATGTAACTTTCAATTTCTTTATATTTACTTTGGGTGGGCTCCTTTTAATTGCATTACAAGTTTTCCTTATTAACTTGTTACCAAGGAAGAAGAAAAAAAGGGGAGAATAAAATTTTCAAATCTTCCTTGGCTATATCCGTATGCAGAGGAGAAAAAGCAAACAAAACATCAAATGATGTCGTGGAGAAAACAAAACCAATCAACCAATACACAACACTCACTCTGCATACATAAATATACCCACACACACGCAAACTCTCTTATCCGGCATCCAAATTTTGTCAGACAAGATCGGCTGCCCTTTGGAGCCGTTGAATCAAAAAATAAACAGTGTTGATGAAAAAGAAGATTTATTATAATACAACTTCTCATTACTATGATACAATCTGTCTAGTCCGACAGTGCCAGATAACATAATTATCCTATATATATAATAGACAGAGAGGGAGAACTAAATCTTTCGTGAAAGATTGGTCTTATATGTTCTTAGTTGACAAGCACACACATGGACAAAAAAAAATATGATATTAACGTGACCACCATGTGGTGATGACGTGGCAACCATGTGGCTGTCACGTGATGAATAGAGAAGGGAGTACGAAGGCCTCCATTAACGCTTTTAAAAAAGATATAGTTAAAAATGTGAATGTAAATATAATAATGATATGATACTAATCTATTTAATAATGACTTTGTAAACATATAATAACAAATAATTTTTCTATCTTATATAACATTATAAATAACTATTATATAAAATAAATGTTATGCTATAGGACTGGTTTTAAGAACTTTAAGATAAACCATATATATAAATGAGTTTTAAATTATTACGTTTCTCTTGTAAACAATTGTTAAAAATAAATGTATATCTTATTAATCCTTACAAATGTTTTTGGTCAACTACTTTATTTATTACAATCATCTTATTCGTATCGTACTGTTAAAGCAAAGAAATATATAGATAAATAAATACTAAAATAATTATTAAAACGGCTTGTTATTTGACGCGAGACCGAGAGAGAATTTATTGCCCAATCTCATGTCGCTTGTCCTCCTTTTGTCCTGACCTCCAGCTATGCTAGCATTCCTCTGCAAACTGTTGGAGGACAATCGACAAAGCATATATATCGCAATGATATTGTATTGGAGTTCTATCTTGAAATCAATGAGGGTCTGGATATAAAGGTGGAGTGATTAATTTGAAAAAAGAAAAAAAGAAAAAAAGAAAAGAAAAGAAAAGAAAAGTGAAGTAGGTTAGAATCACTTCAAATTTTAGCTATCTAAATGTAATTTGTGATAAAATCTAACTCAAGTTATCAATTTAATATCTTCAAAACATAATAGACTATTATAGCAAATAAATAGTACATAGGACGACTGAAAGCAAATTTGACTCGTACATTATTTGGAGGAAAGGTGAGAGGATCTTAAAACGACAATTAAATTTATAAACGACATTGAAAGGACGACACGACATCATAGAAAAAGCAAGAATGGAGTACAAGGAAAGGAAGAAACAAAAACGGACAAAGGACGACAGAAAACTAAACGACAATTAAGTGTAAGACAAGTACCCCAAAATTGAAATATTTTTATGTTATGAACAAATCGAGTTATTAGTGTGGAGCTTCATCTGTCAACGAGTGAGATTATTTCATAACTAAAACATTTTATGTATTTTGATGACATCTTATTCACAATTTCAGTATATATGTTAATGAAATTCACATGAAGTGTTAATTCGAGCGTACTTGGGGAAATATTAACATATGAAATTCACAATTTCATTAAGAATATTAATTAAATTCACATGAAGTGTTATTCGAGTACTTGGGGAAATGAGTACACGAACCTATTTACTATGAGATATTGAATCAATTGATTATCTTCATTTGTGGTAAATTTGAAAAATATATCACTCATTAGAGTGTTAACAAAACTCAGGAATAAAAATGTAATTAGCGAGGTTAAGTGAAATTATTATCTAGCTTTAATTATGAATATGAAAGGTCATATCGCATGATATAATTAATTATATTGATAGACAAAGCTTTTATATTTTGTTTCTGTGACTCAAACCAAAGTTAGTGTTTAATTAATTGAAAGATTAACATAATTAAATTCTAATTATTGGAGTTTCAACTTTGTAAGTCCATTTGGTTTCCTTATTAACTCCATAAATCCTCTGGATGAACTAATGAAATGTTCTTTGGACGCTTTACAGTCCTTTAGGACTCTACACCTTATATATTTATGTGTTTATGTGACAATATGAATAAATATTATTAAATATCTGTGTTAATATATTTTATTCAGTTCTCCAAAAAATAAGAAGCTGACTATTAAAAAACCGATCAATTTTCCACTATCAATTCGGTGGTCGGTCTGTCTTCCAGAAAATCGAAGACGTTCAATCGGTGACTGAAATCGATGAAAAACGTAGGCTATTGATTGATGAACAGTCCTAGTGGGAAAAAAAAAAAAAAAAAGTAAAACGGTTGAACATAAGAAATCTGAATAAAATGAAAAACTCTTCAATTGAAACGACGAAAAGAGAAAAGGGACAACAAATTTGAAAAACGACAGCAAGAGAAAATAACGAGGAACAAAGATACAACCACTTTTGTCATCCTCTATTTCTAATCTTTCATCGATGACGTCTAAAATCTCCTTTAGGGAGAAATATTTGAATGGAAATATTTATGACAAAAATATTCAAATGAAAATATTTAGTATTATAGAAAAACGTTTAAATTAAAATATTACCTCTCTTGATATTTAAAATTTTGTCTAACAGTTGTAGATAAAAAAAAGTTTACAATATTTATACCATTTTAGAGATTGCTTCTCAAACATCTATTTAAAATATTAATACATGAAAATATTTGAAATACAGAGAAATTGTTAAGACAAAACAAAGGATAACGTGATCATTCTCCATTTGATTGCTCACATGCAAAATAAAAACGGTATAAAAAGCTCTGTAGTTGGAATTTTCAATTCCTCCACTGCAATTTGGAAAATTTCATTTCCTACTTGGCAATTCACAATTACTCAAAATCCTTAAGACATGACGAGCGCAATAGTTTAGTATTAATTAAGATGTCTATCACTTTTTAAGTATAGTTAATCCATTTGAAAATTAGATTGAATTTTTTTTATTTATAAAAGTAATATATTTGAACGCAAATATATAAAATTATTATGATTTTAGGCATAATCTAATAATAATTTAACACATGACTATATTATAAGGTACAGAGTTTGAACGCACGTTGGTTTAAAAAAAAAAATCTTTGAAAGTATTATTAATCCTCTAATACACCTGAGTGACTGGTCAAAAACACTTCCAGGTGGGCTAACCCAAAAGAAAAACATGGCCCTAATTGAGCTGTCCAGAGCTTGAATCTCAATGCTATTTCTAAGCCAAGACTAGATACATCAATATTATCATCAATTTGTATAATAGCTTTAACTAATACAAGACAAGACTAGCTAGGTACATCATCCCTTGAACAAATGCCAAATTGATCTCTAAAATAAGAAAATGGTCTCAAAGTAGTATTTCATGGCCAAATCACTTTGCAAGGACCAAAAAATAAAAAAAGGGGCAAAGTGTATCAAACGTTCATATTTTGTCACGTTTTTTTTTTCCCTCAAGAAAATTTAATGATACCATCCCGTCCGCATCTCGTTCGTTTGTAATTGAAATTCTGGGACGCGTTAATTATAAACAAAAAGAATCTAACCTAATAAGAATTGATAAGATCTTATAATGCACACATCAAAAGGAAATTTCCAGTAGAACTCCTAAATAGAGTAGTTAGAAGTGACGATTGTGAAAGCTCAGTTTTGGAATATTGCACTTGTTTTGCTCTTGTTTGGAATGGGGAATCTAAAGATCAATAGCCGAGGCATGCCTGTCATGCACCGCCAATTTCTCATGGTTAGGAGTCTTAGATTAACCTGTTCCACTACTAATATGGCTGCTAGTGAAGCTGGCCATGAATGGCTTCAGCAAAAAATAGTATTCCACTTGGTTACCTACTTCATTGTTTGCATTTGTGTGTCTGTTTCCCCATAAAACTTATAAACAAATTATCCAACCTAATACATGATTATTCCGATAAGTATATAAAATTAAGCTCTAAGGTATGTGTAGGTACAGCCTTATTAGATATTTATAGAAGTTCCAAAATATATATACACATCTTTTCTTAATTATCTCGTTTGATCCGATAGTAAAAAACTATGTGAGAATCAATAATGATAGGCTATTGTCATTATAATTATTAGAATTCTCATATTGTTAATCTTTGAAGGTATCTTTATAAAATGAGGAGAGATAAGTAAAATATAGAATGTGACTTATTAGAATTTCCAAAGCCTAAAAAAAGGGTGGGAAGAGAGATGTTGAAATGTGGACCAAGAATGAGTCTGACGGTGGTAACACAGGCTGCATGGGGTTGTGTTGTGGCCCTGTGCCACCAAATGTGTGGTCTGCTTTGGGATCAGAATGGACACCCACCACCCCCCATTTGATTGGCCCCTTTAATTTCGTAGGAATGTTTTCACATTTTTGTTCCTCATTCTCTGCATTTGTGTTGTTTCAACTTTGTTGTATGCCAACACCTAAGATGGTTTGTAGCAAAATTGCATGCATTTTGTACACTTTTCCTCCCAAGGAGACCAATAGGCCTTTTCTAAATATTGTAGATACTAAGAGGTGGAAATTTTTTTATTTTATATTTTTAGAGTATGAAAAATACCCTATCGATTTAATACAATAACCAACTGTTATTGTCACATATGTATATATATATATTTATACACATATATGCATATTTTTAATTTGGCATGATTCTGATTTGATTTAATGATAAAAAATTTTACTGAATTTGATCCAACAATTAAAAAATATGACATACCGATGATGTAATTTTTAGATGATCAATTTATAATAGGAACTGTACTTTTTTATATTATTTTAGTAAATGGAAGCAATTTTTCATATCGTGTTGCAAATTTTTAACGTAAACACTAATAAATTATACCTTAAAAAGTTAATCTAATGATAAAACAATATATTTCTTGTCATAAGTTTTTGTCTACTTTTATATCTCACCGATAATTTTTCCATGCTTGAGGTTCAAGAATACCACGTAAAAGAATTTAAATTTGGTAGGGAATACACTTTTGATTAGAGTTCTTACCTTTATGGTCGACAAAAGGGACCCCACGATGGGCCCTTTTGTTTGTGGCACTTTTTATAATCTTAACTGATTTAAATTTCAAAAATCATGAAATTTTCATAAAGGGCAAAAGGGGTTTTCAAAGAAGTGGCAATTCCAACTTCATTATGTACGCTAAAAGTGAAAATTACTAATCTGATGCTTATTTATGGCTCGTGAGATATCGAGGGTTCTATTATTGACTTCACTAGAGCACCTAATTATTGATTTTTGCATTTAAGTGATGTATCTTCATCTCTAACTCTAACAGTGATATATCTTGGCTTCTTGTCGTTTTCCATACATCAATTAACGCCTTCATCAATGCGTTCTAGTGTGCATGAAGAGGCCAACTTACTGTCGTTTTCTGATCTGAATGACGTCGTTTTTGTTGTCTATCGTTTTCCCGAAGTGGAAAATATCCTTGAAGTCATATTATTAGTACTTAAGCGACGTCATTTTCCCTGTCGTTTTTTTCACTGAGGAAAAGTCGTTTTCCCGCTCCTCCGGGTTGTAATGTCTCTATAACTCTATAATGTCGTATCTCAAAATATCAACGACGCTGTTTTTCATGTCGTACGTTCCACCCCTCAACTAATAGACCGCATTTTTACCACTCCGAAGGTGTTTTTTTTTTTTTTTAATATATAATCTGAGAAATTCGTACTCTAAATAGGCAGGAATCTAGATTTATTACTAAGCTAACCCTGCAACCATCTCGTTAAGGAATTAAAAGCTTTATTTCTTAAAATAAATAAATAAATAAATAAATAACTTGCCTTAACATTAGTGACCTAACTAGAATATTACATAAGTCCTAAAATTAAAAGCTAGATTTAAGATGCTGTTGACACGAATATTTTTTCCTAATAATAGAAAGCAGTACAAGATAGCTTACTATGCCTATATTAAATGAAAATAGGGGCAAAAAGAAGAAGAAGAAGGAGAAGAAGAAGAAGAGAAAATCATAATCACATGGACCCAAATACCCTTGTCGGCAGTAAATAAATGAAAACAAAAAAAAAAAAACAAAACAAAAAAAAAGGGGAAAAAGGAGAAATTGGAGAAGCTGAAGCACATGCAAATGTGAAGTAAAAATAACAAAAAGACAGTCATATGGAATCTTTGATACCTTTGTTTTAAAAATAAGGTATGTGACGTTCTCTCTTTTTTTTTTTTTTTTGGGTGTTAGGGAAACACATGCAATGGCAATGGGTGCAGATGCAAAAGGGGACCCCTAATCAAAAAGACGAATTTTAAGCCGTTGTTCCTCTCTTTCACATGGGTTGTCAGCACCTTACAATGTAGAAGATAAAAATGTTGGTCAAATGGGTCCCACATCCACTGTTTTCAGCAGCTTTGAGCACCTCTTGTTGGGGTAGAAACTTTCCAAAAGCTTTTGACTTTGTAAATTGTAATGCCGTCTTCTGCATGGTACTGGTTGTGGTCGTGGTTGGTTTATGACAAATACTCATATAATTCTTTAAGGAAAAAAATTAAGAGGAAAAGAAAAACTCAACAAGTTTGGATGCCCCTTAATCTTTGACCACATTTGGTGTATTTATTTGAGTTGGAGTTTTAAAAATATTTTTATATAGTTGAGTTGAATTTTGAAAATATGTGTTTAGTTGAAATTAAATTATTTGAAGTTAAAAAGTGTAAAAACTTGAAATACGTTCAGAGAAAAAAAAAACAAGATGAATATTGTTTTGTTTACTTATAATTTAATGTAATTAAAAAAATCAATAATCTGATTTCAACATGAAATTAGAAAGTTGCGAGTTTTTAAAAAAGATTTGAAGATATAAATAATTAAATTGGTTTATTTTTAGAGAAAAAAAACAAAAAAAAAACTTTTGGAAAAATTTGATTGGATTGGATCAATCAAACATAGGTTTATGTTCTCAAAATGTGTCTAGATTCACTACTCATAGTCCAATATCAAAGATCTTACTCGATTAATGTTATGTGTTGTGTTGGATTTATGATGGTTTATTTACTATCAATTACAGAGATAAGACACATAATAACATCAATTAATCCTCACATTTTTTCACCTTACAAAAAAATTGAAGTAGAGCGACATTGTCATTATTATTATTTTTTTTTTATTTTTTAAAAAATACTAGTATGCTACAATTGATGTTACAATGATCAAATATGCTACTCGGAAAAAATGATTAAGCTATGAAGTTGATATAATTCAATTATTGA
>JAFMPE010129518.1:13129-23296 GCA_024759925.1 Ficus religiosa
AGAGAGAGAGAGAGACGCCATAACGACTTCTTTCAAAAAAGCTTCGCTGAGGACCTCAGTTAGAGAGATAATTATTTTACAGGTGTTTTCGCCTAATCATTTTCTTTTGTTTTTCCAGTACTTCTCTGTGATTTCTTCTTCTTTTGTTCTCGTTGATCTGGTTCTGGACTGAGTTCGCATTCTGCATTTAATGCGATAATTTTCCTTAGAAAGTTTTGTTTTTCCCTATTTTGCTTCCAAACCTTCCTTTTTAAGCAACCGAAGCAAGTCCAGTTTCGAAAGATATTATTATTTCGAGTAATTTTTAGTGTAATTTACTTGCAATATTTGAATTTTGATGATTTTAACTCAAGTCTGTTGTAATGTGCATAGGTACAGAAGTGTTTAGTGATTTTGTTTTTCGAATTTCTTTTTCCTTCTCGTTGATCTGATTTTTTTCGACAATTTTTGCATTTCTTTCGACAATTTTTCGCAAGATTTTTTTTTCTTTGCGTGTATTAAGCTTCAAAATAACCTCCCTTTTTATTCAGCTGAAGCAAGTACAGTTCCAGAAGCTGTAATTTCGAGTAGTTCTCAGTAGAATTTAGCTAGAATTTTTAGTTTTGGAAAAGTTTACCTCCAATCTGTTGGATTCTGTTTTGTATTGTGCGAAGATATAGAAGTGATTCCTGATTTTTGTTTTGTTTTTTTTTTTTTTTTGGTTATTATTACTGTTACTTTTTTTTTTTTTTTTGGATTTTCTATTTGTGGGATTTTTTGTTATATGTGGTTTGTATTTTTGTTGTACAGGCTAAGTTTTAGGAAGGAAAAGGCCAAAAAAAACAGAGAGAAACTCCGTCAGAAAAAAAAAATAATAATCAATCAAATCCACCTACGTTTTAGAAAAACCATGAACTTTCTCTCTCTTTTTTCTCTCTCCATCTACTGAGCCCATGAAGCTAGAGAAGAATCTTCCAGAGCTTGCAAACATTCTTTTGAAAATGACTGAATCATCAATCTCTAAGGTAACTTTTTTCTTTTCTTTTTTGTTTTGGGGTGTTGAAGTAAGAAATTCTTCAACGTTTTGGATTATAAAATTCTGTGGTGTTAGTGTAAGCCTAATGACAGTCTGTAACTTGGGACCATTTAAGAAAACTCCAAAAGCTCCATATAAATACATCAAAGAGCCTGTCTGTTTGTGTACTGGATTATGTATTTATTCTGACAATTGCTCAATAGAAAATCTCAATAAAATAGTCGGTGTTCATATTTGAGACAAAATACTAAAAGAAATGTGGATGAATAATTATAATGACCCATGATTAGTTTGTTGCGTGCAGATGATGATTGCCCTGTAAAGTTTGGTTGGTCCTTATGTTTCGAGAGAGCCCTGCAGGATGATTGCCTCATTCAACGCTCTGAATCTTAACGCATTAGTCAAATAGTGCCGAAAAAGTTGATAGGAGATGGAGAAAGCAGTCAATGATTGGGGGTGTACATTCGAATATATGATAATCTTTTGATATATTGTCTCGAAACGTCTTGCTTTAGTGGTGGGTTTTGGAAGAAGATTAAGGTTGAGAAATGGGGGCCGTTGGTGGAGAGGCGCTAGTGAAAGCATCAAGTGGCCATGAGGAGAAAATCTTTGTTTCAATTCGGCTACGGCCTTTGAACGAGAAGGAGATTGCAAGGAATGATGTGTCAGATTGGGAATGCATCAATGATGACACGATCATATACAGGAACAACCTTACAGTTTCTGAGCGCTCTATGTACCCAACTGGCTATACATTTGGTAGGACATGCTTTGATTTCGTTATCGGTGTAACTAGTTCTATGAATCATCAAACCTTTGCTTCTCAATTGGCTAAAGTGTTTGGATTTCTGTCATCATGGTCGATCAAATGTATACCACATTGCTGTAAATTGGGCCTGCATAGGTGTAACTAATATATATTTAATTTTAAAAAAAAATTAAATATATATTTATATATATATATATATATATCTCAGTGCACAACATCCTTGTTAGGAATCCCTAATGTTGGAACATAATCAAGCAAAATTTAGAATCGTCTTTGCTATTACTGCTGATTTCAGCCTAATTTCTTCTTTTAAAAAATAATTTATACGCATTGAAGCCTAGATTGATATTTTGTATTTCTGAGTGAACACTTTTAAGAAGTTGTATCTTATCTTTTGTTTCATTTCTTTTCTTTTTTCATTTTTTTTTAATGATCTTGTCATTAAAGCAATTCGTCTTTGCAAGATGTTAATTCTCAATAGTGATGGAGTTGGCACCGGAATATGCCTACCCTTCTCACCTGACTTTTCCTCTTTCTGGTACTAGACAGAGTATTTAGCTTTGATTGCTCCACAAGGCAGGTGTACAAAGAAGGAGCCAAGGATGTCGCTCTTTCAGTTGTCGGTGGTATAAATTGTGAGTATACCTCTATGCCCTTTATTTTCCGTAGCTTCTGTTTTATGACCTTTCACTGAATGTTATAATTATTTGACACATTTTTGTTTCTCATGAAACTCTCTGTTCAGCGAGCATTTTTGCATATGGACAAACAAGCAGTGGAAAGACGTACACCATGAGCGGAATAACGGAGTACACTGTTGCGGATATATATGACTACATAAATAAGGTAATTTGCAGATTAATAGCTAATTCATCATTGTTATTTCTTCTGCAGTTCATTATGCCTTTTGGCTTTAATGTCTTTCTGACAAACAACATCATTGAACGTAGCACAACGAAAGAGAATTTGTTATGAAGTTCTCTGCTTTGGAGATATACAATGAATCTGTCAGAGACCTACTTAGTCCAGATAGCACTCCTCTTAGACTTCTTGATGATCCAGAGGTGAACATCATTTATGATATTCTGAAGAACTATCTGTTTAAACTTAAATTTTATGTAATAACTTTTAGCCCCTTTTTTTAAACAGAGAGGGACCATTGTCGAGAGGCTTATAGAGGAAACTCTGAGGGACTGGAACCATTTCAAAGAACTTTTATCTGTGTGCGAAGGTAAGGATACAAAGTCTGCTTCAAATATTTAACTATGACTCAATATTTAAGTAATAACCTTTTGCCATTTTTCCAGCTCAAAGACAGATTGGGGAGACATCCCTTAATGAAGCAAGCTCCAGATCTCATCAGATTCTCAGACTGGTAGGTGGGATTGTTTTCACCGTAAGATAAATGTTTCACCACTTGACAGCTAATTTCTATGTCCTTTCACTTTTCAATGTGGTATTCTCAGACAATTGAAAGTTCATCGCGTGAGTTTAAAGGCAATGACAAATCAAGCTCCCTTTCAGCGACAGTGGTAAGGACGACAGTCTATGCATGTTCATGTGTCAGTTAAAGGAGATAATATTTAAAAATAGGCTAATTTATTATGTTCTTTGTCCAGAACTTCATCGATCTTGCTGGAAGTGAGCGTGCATCTCAGACATTATCAGCTGGTACAAGGTTAAAAGAAGGTTGCCATATAAATCGCAGTTTACTAACTCTAGGCACTGTTATTCGTAAGCTCAGGTCAGTTACGATAGCGTATGTCTTTTTATAAATTTGCTCTCATTTTATAGTTTTTCCATCAGACAGTAGTCATGTACATTTAACCCATACTGTCAAATCAAATGGGCAACTTCCTGGGTAAACATGAGTGATTAACCTGTCGTCAATGCCTTGGCTATGTTTGATTCTTTCTTATGGTCTTGTGAAAATGACATTCTAGCATTTGAGAAATTATTGCTTCTACTAATTCCTTAAACTTTGTCTGGATGCAGCAAGGGAAGAAATAGTCATGTTCCCTACAGAGATTCGAAGCTAACCCGCATACTGCAGTCCTCTTTAGGGGGCAATGCTAGAACTGCCATCATCTGTACCTTGAGCCCTGCACGAAGCCACGTTGAACAGTCGAGAAATACCCTCTTGTTTGCTAGTTGTGCCAAAGAAGTGACAACCAACGCACAGGTCAATGTAGTCATGTCAGATAAAGCACTGGTGAAGAAGTTGCAAAGAGAATTGGCTAGATTGGAAAATGAGTTGAGATGTGCAGGAACAGCAATGATGTCACCTGATTCTTCTGCATTACTGAGAGAGAAGGACCTTCAGATTGAAAAGGTCATTAATGGGCTTTTAGCAGAAAACTTTAAGTAACCACAGTATTGCAACAGAGTGCTTGTTCTTACACGTTTTGCTTCAATTTTATCTGCCATACAGCTCAAGAAAGAGATTTCAGAGGTCATACTGCAACGTGATGCTGCTCAGTCTCAGGTCAAAGATTTGCTGCGAACAGCTGAAGAAGATAGACCATCAGTGTCGGTATGTGAAGTTACTAAGATTGACGAACTCATTTTATTTCTTCACTCTGCCTCCTAAGTTCATTTGCTGATCTCATTCTGTAGGTTGGCCTGGATCGGTATTACCCCAAATTGCGAGTACGGAGTTGTTGGGATTTTGAAAATCAAACTCCACATACTCGTATTTTCAGTGGTTCTCAATGTGTCAACAGCTACACTAGATCGCCTGATACATATCAGAACTCAGATGCACAGAGCAGTAATTCGGAGGAGAACTTTTTCCAACTTCCTGACTTTGATGAGAATTCCCTGCCCACAAATTCTTCCTCTCCACGCTTGTCAGTTAGAATTCCAAATTATGATGAGATTGATCTGAACCAGGAAGAGAGCAGAGAACATTCTGATGGAAATTTAGATGATCTTTGCATGGAAGTTCGATGCATTGAGGTGGAAGAGACTAGCACAAACAGACATGTAGAGTCGAATATTTCAGATTCTAGCCCGAAGAGATTTATCAACTCCAATGTGTCATCTCCCCATGCAAAATCAGCTATTTCAGGATTAATAATGGTTGAGAAGGGAGTTAGCACGAATGAAGAATCGGGATCGCCGCCTTTGAAGAAAACTGAAGATCAGAATAACTTCCAATCAGTGTTCCAAATTCCATCTCCTGAAAGACCGTCTCAATGGCTATTGGAGAAAGATTTCTCTGGCTCCACATGCTTGAAGCTAACAAGGAGCAGAAGTTGCAAAGCACGTCTTACTACCACTTTACATTCAAATTGGTTTGAGAGAGAAGAAAAGGATGAGAGCACGCCACCACTTACATTTGATAGAAGTTTCACAGGAAGACCTGAGGGCTTCCAGAAGAAAGTTCCTGCATTGAATTATGGTCCTGACATTGAAATGTTATCAAGAAATGTTTCGCTGGTAATGTTATCAAAAAGCGGTTCTCAAGAGAAATTATCTAGAAGTGATTCTCAGGAGAAATTGTCAAGAAATAGTTCTCAACGTTCTCAGGAAACATTTTCAAGGACAGGTTCTCGAGAGGAGAAATTATCAAGAAATGGTTCTCAGCGTTCTCAGGAAATATTATCAAGAACTGGTTCTCGAGAGGAGAAATTATCTAGAAACGGTTCTCAAGGTTCTGCTAGGAGTGTTGATGTTGATGGGCTGAAAACACTGGAAATCAAATCTTCAAATAATGACGAGAGTACTACCATCAGTACTTCAGCTGGCGGAATAGAGGAATCAGACAATTACCCGTGCGAGAAACCACATGCTGATTCTGAGGTATGTACGACCTTACATTAGCCAAAAATGGATAGATTCTTCGATACTACCATAAGGTTGCTTATAAATACTTTGCAACTGCTATATTCCTTACCTGACTACTACCTGTCGGGGATTACTTGTTAAGCAAGGACCTCTTTCTGTTTAATTGATACATTACTAACTAATTCTTGGAAACATCTTCAACATATAAACTGTAGCATGAGGGCAATTTAGTAAGATGTTCAACCAGTTCTTATTCATCTTCAACAGGAGCTTTTGAGGGGAAACTGCTGTTTAAAGGAAACTAGTAAAATACTTGTTAACTAATGGTGACATTGCCTGACAGGTCCCAGAGACGGAGAATTTGATAGTGTCTAGGAGTGTAAAAGATGTTGGCTTGGACCCAATTCAGAACGATCTGGGAAGTCCTCCAAAGTGGCCTTTAGAATTCAAGAGGCTACAAAGAGAGATTATCGAGCTCTGGCATGCATGCAATGTGTCGTTGGTTCACAGGACTTATTTCTTCTTACTATTCAGGGGTGACCGGTCAGATTCTATTTACATGGAGGTGGAGCTGAGAAGATTGTCCTTCCTCAAAGACACATTTTCTCGCAGCAATCAAACCATGGAAGATGGTCGAACTCTAACTTACGCATCAAGGTAAAAAAACCGAAAAGCATTTTGCCTAGGAGATTGCACACTTCATTCAATTTTACATGAATGAAATGAAAGAACTTAGTTGGTAACATGCATCTTTCATGAACAGTGTAAGGGCTCTATGCCGCGAGAGGCTGATGCTCAGCAAGCAAATGCAAAAGAAGCTCTCTAAACATGAAAGAGAGAACATCTACCTAAAGTGGGGTATTGGGTTAAACACGAAGCACAGAAAACTGCAGTTGGCCCACCGCTTGTGGACTAACACAAAAGACCTGGACCACATCATGGAAAGCGCCACAATAGTCGTGAAGCTGGTGGGATCGGGAGAGCCAGACCAAGCTTCCAAGGAGATGTTCGGGCTTAGATTTACTCCCAGACGCACAAGCAGTAAATATTATGGACTCAAGCAGGGTGTCAAGTCTCTCCTTTAAGCTGGTGCCTTGATAACAATTCCTTTCGCTCTCTTTACGAAGATGACTATGATTCTTTTAGAGATTTTTTTCCCTAATCATCTGCTTCTGATTGTAAGAGAGGCTGTAAACTTGTCCTAGTTAGAAATGAGGCATAAATTTTAGCTCGATCTTATTCCTTGTCATTGTAGTTTGAATCAATGATGAACATGGAAATACTAGTGTCGTTTATCGCTTTTCACCATTTGAAGTTCATACATGTCCTTCCAAGTGTGACATCCTAACAGGTTTTGCAGCGTGGGTAACTTTAATCTTAAGATGAATACAGTTTAAGGGCTGGATTATTAACAACGCCTACTTATTTTTCGTATAAAATTAGTTGGAGGCCTAGTCTAAGATAATAAAAGCCTTGTTTTTTTCACCCTTATATTTAATTGTAAGTTGATACATTTTCTTTCATAAATGCAACATTGAAATAGTTGTTTTGGACGGTCTTCTTCATCAGATTCTTAATGCCCTAACTATCCTTTAAGCTGTTCTACAACGACATTCCGGTAATCATCTCTCTTCTTCGGCTGACCCTCTTTTTTTTTTTTTTTTTTTAAGAGAGACCAGATTGGAGTTCCTGCCAATAATTTTAACTTGGTTTGTCTAGAAAAATGTCTTGTTTCAGTATTGGTTTTTGTTTGGTTTTGGGTATTGGGGTCCTAGTCTATGCAGCATTCCGTAGCTATTTAATCTGGGTGGCTGTCCATTTGACTATCAAAAAAAATATTGATCGCAGGGTGGAGAATATTATGAGTGCTATTTGTTTTTTTGTTAGTGGTTGTATATTTCTCATTCCTCTTGTTCAAGTTTTGACTCGAGTACTTTTGGCTTGTTGGAAGACTGCAAATTCACTGTTTAGGAAGAACGACGTCTCACCTTCACCAACTTCATCAGCCGAGGATGGTTCATCCCTTTTGTAGCCTCTTACCTTTTCTCCCTTTTTATTTTTTATTTTTTTTATTTTAAGTTGTGTAGCCTCATTTTAAGGGTGCTATTGATCGATGATAAGTCGGTATCTATAACCTATCAACCTCCTCGTTAGGGCTAGCTCAACAGTTGGAAAGGGAGGGATTTGAGTAAAAGCTTTCACATTTGAAAGCAATTTTCATTTCTCTTTAAAAAAAAAAAAATGAGAGCCATATATCCCAGACAGTAAAAAAAGAAAATCTAAAAATCCATGGACCTTTTAATTAGTCGCAAAATATATCATAAAATGTTGGATTAATTTGGCTGAGCTTTTTATTTTTTGTAAATATTTTATTTTGTTAAAGTAGGTTTTAGATATATAGTTAGTTGGTTCTTGTGAAACGCATGAATCAAAAGATTTGGAGGCCACATATTCAATATACATTGTTTCTTTCCTGTTTGGTACAGCACTTTCTCCATTGTTTTCATACTCTTGCTCCTGTTTTCTCATACCTAAAGGAGAACGAACGACATAAAACTTGCAAAATTTAATACCGAAAGGTGCCGGTATCTTGTGGACTACGATCATACCAATCAACATGTCAGGCCGTGTTCAAAAACTGTCGAACCATTGCCGACCACACATCCTTTTCTTCGAAAACGACGTCAAACTTTTTTAAACGACACGAAGCTTTTGCTCACATGAACGACATCAAACTTGCACAATTGAACATCGAAATCTGAAAGTCGATTATCTACTGAGGCTGAAACTTTTAAACACGATATACGTCGTTTTGTCCACTTCAACGACATGAATCTTGAAAACTTAAATTTCCACTTTCGAGTCTAATGTTCACGAGAACGAACTTTAACGGGAGAAACCCTACGTCGTTTTTACAAGGATACAAAAGCAAGACTTAAATGCTAATTACATGTCGTTTTATCCACTTAAACGACATCAAACTTGCACAATGGATTGTTTATGGACTCAAGGGGCATCAAACGTTCACATGAAAAACCATATTGCTTTTTCTACTAAAACGACAGCGACCTATCAAGCACGGGCTACGGGCATGTTTGGCAGCATTTCTTCGAAACTACTTTTGGGTTCTCAGGTCTAAAAGTAATTTCTGAAAATGTTTAAATGATCTGTTCGAAGAACTTTCAGTCTCAAAAAATGCTTATCGTAAAAGCTAAAAAATATGACTTCTGGTAAAAGCTCTTTTAAGTAGACTTTAAAACTTGTAACAAAATTTAAATTAGACATTATAAACATTATTTAACATTTTTAGTACTTGTTAGGATACTTTAAATATGATTTTGACCTCAAAAGCTTTTTGGTTCCAAATTCTTACTGAGAAACCATAACTTTTGCTTCATTTCTTCTACTAGTTAGAAACAAAAGCAAAAACTCTGTCAAACTACCCTATATGTCCTTTTGTTCTCTTTAACAGAATCAAACTTGCAAAATAAAAAACCAACAGCTACAAGTTGTGTAGGGACCCAAACGACATGAAACTTTAACATGATTATATGTACATGCCGTTAACCTGAAAAAACGACAGAAAAACTTTAGACAACAATTTAACTTCATGTTCACAAAAGCCACATCAAACTTCCTTAAAAAACGATGTCAGACTTAAAAAATTGACACAGAAAGCTACAAGTCGTTATGGAATCAAACGACAGCAATATGCAAAAAGAATGGCAGGCTTTCTGAACTCCAGCTACAAGTTGTTTATGGAATCAAACAACACAAAAATGCAATTTATGGACAAAAATATCGTCCTAATTTTAACGTACATCGGTTATAAGGTCTAATTGTGCCAAAAACTGTTAAGTTCAAACCAATAGTTTCATTCAGATCTTCACCCAAAAAAAAAAAAAAAAACCTTTCAAATTCGCCAAACGAAACTAATTAAAAATAAAAACCAATTGGTTTGATTTAGCTCCTCACTTTTACTTTTTTTTTTTTTTTTTTTTTGTTTTTTTCGAACTTAAACTCTATAATGGAGAGTAAAGTGTAGAATTAATTTCACTTATAATAAAGCTAGTTTTAAGCTTTCCACTGTGTAAGTCAAGTAATTCTTATGCTAAACGTTCCATACTAACTAACAGAACCAAGAAAGCAATTGGAATCAAACAATTTTCTAACAATCAAATAGAATCCAAAACAGAACTTGTTAAAAGAAAATTGAAA
This sequence comes from Ficus religiosa, assembly GCA_024759925.1. Taxonomy (NCBI): domain Eukaryota; kingdom Viridiplantae; phylum Streptophyta; class Magnoliopsida; order Rosales; family Moraceae; genus Ficus; species Ficus religiosa. The sequence goes on from JAFMPE010129518.1 coordinate 22,921, forward strand.
TCACAACCCGAACACACCCTTCGAGAATTCTTCAAGTCAAGCAGCATGTTATAGGCCAACGACTTGTTGACTTTTCTTATCCCTCTCTTGACCCAGTCGTCCCTTTTCGACACACTTTCTTCATCACTCACAATATTCCGGTAACACTTCTTTCTTTCTTCCTTTACTCCCAAAAACGTGGTATTTCAATTAAGAGAAATAAAGGGCAAAAAAAAAAAAAAAAAAAGAATCACAATTTTCTTTTTTCTTTTTTTTTTCCTCTTGTTTTTAAATTTCTTGTGGTATTTTTGTACGGGGCAGCTATGGACTCTGATTTTGCAGAAGCGTTTAGGGCAATGGTGATGTTAGTTTTTGTGGGTCTTTGGGGTTTCTTCAT
>JAFMPE010129518.1:25919-36175 GCA_024759925.1 Ficus religiosa
AAAAGTAAGCATAATCGGAACTTAAGAAATAAAGCTTAAACTATTAAGTTGTGGATTATTAACAAATTATTGTTAAGGATTATGAATCTCTAAAAGGTTTATGTTGTATTCTAACATGTCCATAGTTAAAAAAAATTAAAATATGCCTTTGTTAATCTAAACTACTGAGAAGTTATATATATATATATATATATATACACACACACACACAGGACCAAAAATAGGTCACACTATGCTATTGGAGGAGGAACATATCTTCTCTTTTCTCTGTGTTACCTAGAACTCATTACATTAGAAACAATTCACGCTTTTTTTTTTTTTTTTTTCCCTTCTGTACTACCTTTTTCCCTTCTCTCTATCTAGCACTCTCTACACATTCCACAAAATGTAACTGTAAAATTTAATATCATTGTATGTAATTATTTATTACCTTTATTAATTGGGTGGACATTCACTTGAGTGTTACTGCCTCGTGGAAGAATATTATTGATAATTCTTCTTCTAGTTTTTTTTTTTTTATTATAATTATTTTATTTCAGAAGTCAATTGTTACCTGGAAATGAACAGATTGTAATGATAGAGAAATGCTGTTACACATACACACACATACACACACACACATATATGTTATATGCATGTTAGACCTATTTTTCTGATGTCTCAAGCGGGCAAATTTAAAGTGTCCAATCTCATTGTGCCCATTTTGAATATGTATATAATCCCCTTTGTACTCTATGTGCTTCCAATAGATTGTATGGTTTAGTTAAAACCATTAATATGTATATATTTGCACATTGGAACACCAGTCTTAGCTCTTGTTTGGCTCACCAGTTTAACTCTAGCTAAATTGTACTTTTCATCTCAATTTTTGTCTTTTTCTGAAAAATCAATAAAATTTATAACTAATTTTTAAAAAGTCAAACAATTTAAACTTAAAAATTTTAACTCAAACCGTTTTACCAAACGCACACTTCAAAGTTTCAATTCCTTTTTCTGCCTTAATTTTGAAAGAAGCAAAAGAAAGAAAAATTAAAAGAAAAAAAAAAAAAAAAGAAGAAGAAGAAGAAGAGACAGCTTTTCAGCATTTGTTTTTTGTGAGTAAGAGTCTAAGAGAACCTTTATTTTTCCCCACTTTAGTCCAAAACCTTGTGTTTTTGGTTTTGGTGACAAAACAAATAGACGTGGAAGACAAAAAAAGTTATGCTACAATACTAAAATCCTCAGGTAAGCAAAATCTTTTTTTTTTTAATAATTAATTTTTTTATTTTTCTTACCCTTTAACATTGTAAAAGAAACCATAAAATTCGTGCTAGTAATTTTTTTTTCTTTTTTGATTCAGAGTTAATGGATGAGAAAACAGAAGAGGAAAGATCAGAATACACAAGAGGATATGTGATGGAATAGTGAAAGGGTTGTGGTATGTTTGTGTAGTTGGTTTTTTGGTGCTTTTGATTATGAGGTTTATAGGGAAGGTTTTGATCCATCCACGCCAAAACACCCCTGCCATTTATTTTCTTAGCCTCACTTTCACATTTGTTCTAATTATTATGATCACTTTTTTTTGTCCTCCTAATTTTTGAAGCTTGTAAAAATTTGTTCAAATCACCCACATCTAACTCTAATTCTAATACCAATACTAATATTGTGGTGTAAATATTCTTTAAACTATTTATTTTTATTTTCATTTTTTAATTGAATTATGTTTGACTTTATGAAAGAATAACAGTGTAAATAACAACTTCTTCTTCTTCTTCTTTCTTCTTTTTTTTTTTTTTTTTTTTTTTTCCAAATTTCCTAGTGTGTGTAGGGCAAATGAATAAGAAAAGCTTTAAAAGAGGTGTGCATCCAAATAATGTATCAAATTGTTGTCTCATTTCTATTTTAACCATACATGATACAAATTATTTTCCCTTTTCAACTTTTTAAGATTATTACAAACATTGTGTTGTTTGGTAATGAAAGGGGACACAAAACAAATCTATACATGAACTTCATCCTTGGCTTTGGTGGGCCTGTTAATGGGCCAGTCCAAAAAGATTCACGCCCTAATCATTCTTCTCCTCCAACACAAAGGCATTTGGTCTGGTAAAAGTATTTCTAGTGGGGACCCTTTTAACTTATTGATGTTTTTGCCTTTCATGTGCTTATTGTCCAAATTCTAGTCCTAAAGCAGTAACTCTTTAATGGCTTATCGCCTATCAGGGAAAGGCCAAAAATAAATATTAACAAAATAATAATAAAAAGAGAGATATTCGAAGAGTAAAGGCTACCATTTCAACTTTCAACCCTTTCCTTTTTTTTTTCTTTTTTTTTTTTATATATTTATTTTTGAATAAGAGAGTAAAGGGTAGCATGTGTTCTCTGGCTAAGAAATTATTCCAAGATACATTTAATATTGAGCAACAGGAAAAAAAAAAAAAAGAGAAAAAAAGAAGGTACATTTGAGATAATTGCAAGGAAGAAAGTAAGCTAAAAAGTTGGCCATTTTCACCTTCAAGTACAATTAATTACAAGATGAGTGCAAACCAACAGAATCATTTGGTGCAATACATTTGTCTGAAAACACGACAAATTGATAATTGGGCTGTTGTTTTTTTCGAACAGAAAGGAAATTAACTACCCTCAGTCCCACTTTTTTATCCTATGGTTAGTTTATGCACCTTTTATTTATTTATTTTTCTTGGCAAAATTGGGCCATTGAGTTAATAGAATGAGTTAGGTACACAGATGGGCCTTTAAATGATGAGTTTATAGGCTTCTTATTATTATTATTTTTTTAATCATTGGTGTCTTGCCTTCTTGTTTAGAAATTTTCTGGTCTCATTATAAAACGGAAAAGTACATATCTCGATTCTACTCAAAGAATGAGTTCGATTTCATTCTTACCATCACAAGCTAAATGCTATAGAGTTTATAAATAAGACGAGAATTTTAAATTAGGGTTTCGGATCTAGAATCCATCCTCGAATAAAGAAAAGACAAGGTATCCTACCAGTACCCCATGGGACATTGGTATTTGGTGGTGATGAGTTTAAAGGTAGAAGATTGAATTTAAAAGCTCAAAACTGCCACTCATTCATGGCATGCCATGCCATCAATGTTATTTACAACGAGCTAGGTGAAATAAGAGCCTAGCTATAATTCTCCACAATAATTATTTGGCCTATGTTTAGGCAAAAAAAAAAAAAAAACCGCCCACCAAATGGGGTCGCATCCAAGCTCATCCTCTCACTTCTTAAATTATAGGTATGCTTTGTTGTTATCAAAATACTTTTCATAAATCAACCCCAACCAGAAAAATAATTTAGAGATGACATATCAAAGAGGAACTTCTGATTTCTCATAAATAATAAAAGCAAAAATAGTATGGTCATTGGCCTCTGCTTTATAAACTCCATCTTCCTTGTCTCTTCAGCCCATTAACATAAATTAGGATTGAAATTAAACAATTTTGGCGTACTACTTTCAAGAGAATGAATGTTGATTCACAATAATAGAGGGGGACCTTTCTTGGGTTAGTTGGGAAAAAGAAAATAAAGAAAAAAAAAAGTGATTTTGATCATTTCGAAAGTTAAAAAAAGAGCTCAAATTAAGATCCCGCTAAAACCCATAATTAAATGAATAAAAAAGAGATAAAAAAAAAATGCCCACTTCTTGCATGGTGATCTTATTTTGCTGCATATGTGCCAATTGGCATCTTCTTATTGAAAATTGGATGCCTTTTAACATCATGCAGAACTTTCTCTGTATGTATGTTTATAATATATTCAAGTTATATATATAAAACTTGTGGTCCAACCAAGCATATTGACTAAATCTAATTTGCTCCATTGAGATTTACTTTCTGTACTTTGTCACATAACTTTATGGCTAGCTATATAAAACGTCCGAGGATATAAATCCTTGTCCAACTTTTCACCGTCCCCTTTCTTATTTTGACCCCCCAAGGTTAAAAAGACGCAAGAAAAACAAATAATTGAAAGAGACATCTGGTCTAATTGTCTAGACCGGTAAAAAATAAAAAAGGACGAGGAATAAGAAGAATAAAAAGGAAAAAAGAAAAAGAAAAAAGAAAAGGTTGATTAGCAAGAAAAAGATGAGAAAAAATGTCAAAGAAGAGGCAAAAGAAAAAGAGGAAAAACAGTAAAAGCGTAAGTCACAGCTAGACACCATGCCCCCCCCTTGAACTTTTACATCATATCATTTGGTCTAATTTTTGAAATTAGAGCCACAAATTAAAGGTGGTCATAAGGAGCAAAATTAGCTTCGGACCCACTAATGAAACACAATCCACAGCCAGAAATGAGGCTCTGTGATATGTGTAGGATATAATTTGATTTTGAATACGTATTACATTATTAAGTTATTAAATTGTTATAAAATTTATTTTTTGAACTAGTTTTTGAGCTAAAATTTGCTTAAATTCACTTTATGATATCAGAATTAGACTTTACACTGTATGATAAGCCTAGACTGCAATTGGTGAGCGTATGTGTTATTTTACCTATTTGTTTCAGATCATAAAAGTTACTTTTTTTTTGTTTTTTTGTTTTTGAGAATAATCTCCAGAACAGGATGAAATGAAACTACAGTGGGAAAAAAAGGGGGGGTCCGACACACAGGGCTCAATGATTCACCCAACGTCTTGTCATATGAGGCTGAAAAAAGCCAGCCCAGCCCATCTCACATGCTGTTTTTTTTTTTAGAAAAAGTGCTTCTTCGAAGCTATTGCCTCCCAAATAAATAAAAAATTATTTAAAAAAATAAAAAAAGAACAAAATTAAAAACCAATAAATAAACCAGAGAAAAAAAAAAGGAAAATATTATTTAATTAGTAATTATTGATATTAGTATTCAAAGGGGTTTTGAGAGCAGAGAGAGAAAGAGCAGGGAGAGGGAAACTAAACCCACTGCCATTTTTTTTTTCTCTGCAAGCACTTCTCTCTCTATTTTTTTCTGCTTTCTCTTCTGCGTTAGTGAGTGAGAGAGTGAGTGTGTGGGTCTCTCTGACCAAAACTACGCACCACTGGCGCAACATGGCGACCCCTCTCTTCCCCTTCTCTGCCAACAACGCTCTCCGACCTTCCCCTCTAACCTACGCCCCCAGTGCGCATCTCTCCCTTAACCTTAACCTTAACCTCAACCTCCACAAAAGAAACTAGTTTGAAACAACATAGAACAAAATCTCAAAGGCTTTTTCATTGCACAAAAGAAACCAGTTTTCCTTCCTTCCATGGCCTTAACAAAGATTGCATTTTCATTCTTTTTGTTATTACTACTCTTATTCTTCTGCGCACCTCTGCTATCAAGCGCCGCCGCCGAACGCGGCGCAGAGAGCGCGGCGGAGATCGAGGCGCTGACTTTATTCCGGCTCAACCTCCACGACCCGCTCGGCGCGCTCAGCGGCTGGGACGGCGCGACGCCGGCTGCTCCATGCGACTGGCGTGGCGTGGGGTGTACGGACGGCAGAGTTGTTGAGCTCCGCCTGCCTCACCTCCAACTCGGCGGCCGGCTCAGTGACCGCGTCGGCGACCTCCGGATGCTGAGGAAGCTCAGCCTCCGCTCCAACTCCTTCAATGGCTCCGTTCCTCCTTCCCTCTCCAAATGTGTTTCTCTCCGGTCCGTTTTCCTGCAGTACAACTCATTCTCCGGTAAACTCCCGTCGGAGATAGGGAACCTCACCGAGCTTCAAATACTCAACGTCGCTCAGAACCTTCTCTCCGGCGACATTTCCGGTGATCTTCCCTCTGCCCTCAGGTACCTTGATCTTTCCTCGAACTCATTCTCCGGCGACATTCCGCGGAGCATCTCGAACCTGACGGGGCTCCAGCTCCTGAACCTCTCCTACAACCAGTTCGCCGGAGAGATTCCGGCGAGCTTCGGCGAGCTCCAGGAGTTGCAGTACCTCTGGCTGGATCACAATCTGTTGGAAGGAACCTTGCCTTCCGCCATTGCCAACTGTTCTTCGCTAGTCCACTTGAGCGCCGAAGGGAACGCCGTCGGCGGCGTGATTCCGCCGGCGATCGGAGCTCTACCAAATCTACAGGTGCTCTCTCTTTCCCAAAACAGTCTCTCCGGTTCGGTTCCGTTGTCGATGTTCTGCAATGTCTCTGTTTATACGCCGTCGCTTCGGATCGTCCAGTTAGGGTTTAATGCCTTCACGGACATCATTAGGCCTGAGACAGCGACCTGCTTCAGCATTCTTCAAGTCCTCGATCTCCAACACAATCGGCTAGATGGAGAGTTTCCTTCGTGGTTAACGCATGTCCAAACCTTAACAAGACTGGATATTTCTGGAAATTCTTTTTCCGGAAAAATTCCTTTAGAAATTGGGAATCTCTCGAGGTTGGAAGAGCTGAAAATGGCGAACAACTCCTTTTCCGGTAATATTCCACAGGAGATCACGAAATGTAGCTCATTGTTGATCCTTGATGTTGAAGGGAACCAATTTTCCGGCGCAATTCCCCCATTTTTTGCCAATTTGAGAGGCCTAAAAGTGTTGGCCATTGGTGAGAATCAGTTTTCCGGTTCGATTCCGGGGAGTTTTCGCAATCTGTCCGAACTTGAGACCTTGAGTTTGAGGGGTAATTTGTTGAGTGGAGCCATGCCCGAGGAGGAGCTTATGGGTTTGAGGAACTTGACCACATTGGACCTCAGCGGAAACAAGTTCTCTGGTGGAATTGCTGCGAGTATTGGGAATATGAGCAGGTTAATGGTTCTGAATCTGAGCGGCAATGGCTTTTCGGGTCGGGTTCCAGCGAGCTTGGGCAATCTTTTCAGGCTGACCACTCTTGATTTGAGCAGACAAAACCTTTCTGGTGAGTTGCCATTTGAGCTCTCTGGTTTACCCAATCTACAAGTTATTGCATTGCAAGAGAACATGTTGTCTGGTGATGTTCCTGAAGGTTTCAGTAGCTTGATGAGTTTAAGACACTTGAACTTGAGTTCCAATGCATTTTCTGGTCATATCCCATCAAACTATGGCTTTCTTAGGTCTCTAGTTGTACTCTCATTGTCTGAAAATCACATTTCCGGGTCAATTCCGCCGGAGCTCGGTAATTGCTCTGGTCTCGAAGTTCTACAGCTTGAATCTAATTCGTTTATTGGGGAAATCCCGGAGGATCTCTCGCGTCTTTCACATTTGCAAGAGCTTGATTTGGGTGGTAACAACTTAACGGGCGAAATCCCGGATGAAATCTCCGAATGCTCGTCGTTAGTATCTCTGAAATTGAACTCGAATCATCTTTCGGGTGGCATACCGGCCTCATTGTCCAAGCTATCAAATTTAAGGACATTGGATCTCTCTAATAACAACTTGACTGGGGAGATTCCGGCTAATCTCTCATTAATTCCTGCTTTGGTGAACTTCAACGTCTCAAGGAACAATCTCGAAGGCGAGATTCCGGTACTGCTCGGTTCTCGAATCAACAATCCGTTGGATTTTGCAGATAACCGGAACTTATGTGGGAGGCCATTGGATAAAAAGTGTGAGGACATGATAGACAGGGATAGAAAGAAAAGGCTAATTCTGTTAATCGTTGTGGCTGCTAGTGGGGCTTTACTACTTTCTCTGTGTTGTTGCTTTTATATTTTCAGTCTATTGAGGTGGCGAAAGAGGCTGAAAGAAAGGGCGTCTGGTGAGAAGAAAAGAAGCCCGGCAAGGGCAAGCTCCGGGGCCAGTGGTGGCAGGGGAAGCACAGACAATGGAGGGCCGAAACTCACCATGTTCTACACGAAGATCACGCTCGCGGAGACAGTTGAAGCAACCAGACAATTCGACGAGGAAAATGTGCTAAGCAGGACACGCTATGGAATGGCATTCAAGGCCTGCTACAACGACGGGACAGTCCTTGCAATCCGCCGTCTCCCTGATGGGGCCCTCGACGAGAACATGTTCCGAAAAGAGGCTGAATCGCTTGGCCGTGTTAGGCACCGGAACCTAACAGTTCTCCGCGGCTACTACGCCGGTCCACCAGACTTGCGCCTCCTGGTCTACGACTACATGCCGAACGGTAACCTTGCAACCCTCCTCCAAGAAGCCTCCCACCAAGACGGCCATGTCCTCAATTGGCCAATGCGGCACCTCATTGCGCTCGGCATTGCTCGGGGCTTGGCCTTCCTCCACACCTCCACGATGGTCCACGGCGACGTCAAGCCCCAAAACGTCCTCTTCGACGCTGACTTCGAAGCCCATTTGTCCGATTTCGGCCTGGAACGCCTCACCATCGCCACCCCAGCTGAGGCCTCAACTTCCACAACGGTTGGGACATTGGGATACGTCTCTCCGGAAGCTGTACTCACAGGGGAAGTCACCAAAGAGTCCGACGTCTACAGCTTCGGGATCGTGTTGCTCGAGCTTTTAACCGGAAAGAGACCGGTTATGTTCACCCAAGACGAAGACATTGTCAAGTGGGTGAAGAAGCAGCTCCAAAAGGGCCAAATCACGGAGTTGTTAGAACCAGGCTTGCTTGAGCTTGACCCTGAATCCTCAGAGTGGGAAGAGTTTCTTCTCGGAGTCAAAGTCGGGTTGCTTTGCACCGCACCCGACCCGCTAGACCGACCCACAATGTCGGACATTGTGTTCATGCTCGAAGGTTGCCGGGTCGGACCTGACATCCCGTCGTCAGCCGACCCTACCTCACAACCGTCTCCAGCGTAACCCCATACCTGAAACCCGAAACCAAAAGCTTGTCAAAGAAAACATTAACCATTTTTTTTTCTTCTCATTTGGAAATGTGTTATTTCTTTCTTCTTTATCAGGTTGTTTGTTTACTTAACTGTAGTCTAGTTTTTTTTTGGTTGTTTTTGTTGTCTCTCTTTGGCGTTCCTTTTTTATTTCTGTAAATTCAAAATTTGTGCCGACTCTAGGGGGAAGAGTGGGGTCCACATAGATTGAGCAAAGTCCAAGTGTTTCAGTCAACGACGTAGACAAACGCTAGCACAGTTAATTAATAATTAAAAAAATAAATAGAAAAATAAAAAAGAGCGGAAATGAACAAAATGATGGGGCCCACCACATTCCTGATTCCCGCCAAACACGAAGGACTCAACTCACAAGTCTCAACTCTGTTTTGTTCACGTGGCTTAAGTCTCCGGCTGAGTTCTTCTCTGGAGTTGAGCTACCATGAAAAAAATATATATATAGCCGTTAACGTCGTGGGGTCCAAACTCCAAGGTCGAAAGTCCAAACACACCCTGCCAAAAATACTTTAAAACAAAAAAAAAAATGATGATTATTTTTTTTCCTCCTCCGTTGAGGCATTGGGCTTTGCAACACAGTGTTGGGCCGCCACGTGGGCGTCTCTGCCTTCCCAATTTATTTTTTAATTATGTCCAGGTAACGGAGGATGATGAAGAGGAGGAGGAGAAGACAAAAGGGACCCAAAATTTCAAGACCCCACTTGGATCAGCCGGGAATGGCAAAGATCAGATTTCGCTGAGTCATATATATATATAGATATACATAGAGAGAGAGAGATTGTGACAACTCTCTGATACAACTTTTGGACTTTCTGTAATTGAAATTGTAAACTCATCTGCTCAATTATCATCTTAATAGTTTGTTCCAACCATTTTAGTACAGGACCTTTTTCCATGTTGTATTAGATATTGTGCTGGTTTAGTAGATATTGTAGTACAGAACCTTTTTCCATGTTGTAGTAGATATTGGATTACGTGAAACCAGCCTTTTGGGTTTTTTTTTTTTTTTTTTTTTAATTATTTGCTAAAGGGCTCTTTTTAGGGGCCTGGAAAAGAAGAAACAAGCATGCTTAGAAAATCGACCTTAATTTACCTTAGAAGGTTAAAGTTTCGTATTTCTAAGTCTTTGTATTTGCTTTATTAGCATGTATTATTCTGTATGCATTGATATGGCAAGAAATCCAAGAGATTCTTCTGAAATGGCCCAGAGAAAAAAAAAAAAAAATTGGAGACAAGTTAGAACAAGTGGGTAAAACAACAAAATAAAATAACATAAAATATACGGAGAGACATAAACAACAGGACAAATTATGTTGAATCTGAAGCAGTGACCGTTAAGCGCGTATTATAATACTCTCCTGTTTACAGGACGTTTTTTCTTTTTAAATTTATTTATTAGTTTCTTTTTTTATTTTTTTTTTATTTTTTTATTTGGGTGAAATCGTTTTCAGTACGTTGAAGTTTAGGTCATACAGCTGACAAAACAGTTTAATAATTTTGCTGGTACTATTGTCCCGTGCCAATCTAAGCCAGTTTGTATTTATTATTGTTTTCTG
>JAFMPE010129529.1:0-10255 GCA_024759925.1 Ficus religiosa
GAGAGGACATGAAGATATTAATATAGATATGTTTACGTTCATGAAATAAAAAAATAATTAAAGAAAAGAAGATTTACTAATAAAAAGTACAATCATTAGACCTTATAAAAATACAAGTTACCATATATGAAATCAGATAAACTACCTAAGTCATCTAAAATCAAGAAATTTCTTAAATATATTTTAAATCCAAAGTCAACTTTTCCTACAGTTTTACCCCTTTTTCACCCCAACATAGAGAGGGTAAAAAATGCCCAAAGAGAAGAGGAATCTTGTTGGGCAAGGGATAGTGAAAGCGTAAGTAGACAAATAAAGTTATGTTCAGTGTTAAGGTTTAAATCCTAAAATTATAACTTAGCATGCATTTAGTGTTAAGATTTAGATTGTGAAATTTAGGTTTGAATTGATTATGTATTTATTGAGGTGTTTGAATTGCTTGAGTTAAAAAATGTAAAAACTTAAAATTTGTATAGAAAAAAAAATCAATATGGTACTTGTTTCGTTCATCACGAAATTCTACACAATTAAAGAAAATCATCTCACATAGACTTGTTTATATAAAGTTATGGATTTTTAAAATTTGAGTTATAAAACTGCGTGAATAGTGAAGCTGAGAGAAAAAGACAAAAATTAGATTGTAATTGTAGGGTTTGGATCGTAGTACCAAACAAGTAATTAATTTTTGTCTTTTTCCCTTAGTTTTGCTATTTATAGTTATTATTCATAGTTTTCTAACTCAAACTTTAAAATTCCATAACTTTACATATATAAGTTCAAATGAGATGATTTAAAAAAAATGTATAGAATTTCGAAATGAATTCTACACACATTTCAAGTTTTTACACTCTTAACCCCTGTAATTTAAATGTCTCACTAAATATAAAATTTAATTACAATTAAAATTTTACCATCCAAATTATTTAGTGATTAATTACTAAATAGATAAAAGATAATTTAGTAATTAATCACCAATTACAAAATTACACAGAGAGAGAGAGAGAGAACCGGGTCAAAATCAACAACCCAATAAAATTTGATCAATGGAAGACTCCGTTTTCCCCAGTCCGTAGATTTTGTCAACGGCGTGCGTTTAACACCACGCGCCTTTAATTAAAATCCCCCTCCAATCACATTTCATTACCTAAACTCCCCACTATCCAAAAAAAAAAAAAAAAAAAGAAAGCGAAAATATCCGTTTGCCCCCAAAATTCTTTTTAAAAACCTCTTTTTCTCTCACACTGTTTCTGACCAATCAACAAACAGAAAAAAAAAAAAAATGGAAATAGACCTTTTTTTTAATAAAAAATTAAGCTATTTAATAATAGCAAAAATAAAAGCATTATGCTCACGAATAAATGCTCCAAAGGGCATGCTCCTACTAATCCATGATATTAATAAATGCCATTTTAATTAAAAAAAAAAAAAACCAAAGAGAGAGAGAAAGAAAGAAAAAGTGGCGAGAGAAACAAAGAGGAAAATGAACAGAAAAAGCGACGGAAAGAAAAAGGAGAGAGAGAGAAAATAAACGGGCTCTCCGCAGAAGATGGTAAAGAGAAAACCCAGTACTACTACTAGAAGAAGAACAAGCAGTAGAAGAGAAATGGAGTTCATCGAGACTCGAGCTGATTCCCGTTATGGTAGAAAGGGAAATAATTTCTCCGTCCTCCTTTTCCTCCTCTTGATTCTCATTCTTCATCGTCTCTAAATCCCTATTTCCTTCTTTTCTTTTCCCTTCTATTGAGAGAGAGAGATTCTTCTTATTTTTATTCTCATTATTATAATAATTATTATTATAATCTGATATAAACTATTTGTTATTGGTTAATTAATCTGTGGGATTTGTTAATTATTCCGCCCCTCTCTTTCCCTTTCTCTCTCTTTTCACTGTTGCTTGTTACGCACTTCTTCTTCTTCGCCATTTTTCTTCTTTTTCTTCTTCTTCTGATGTTTTCATGGCGATTCGGAGAACTTTATGGAGCTCCGACGAGTTGGGGAGTTAGGGCTTCGTGATCGTCGGCCTTTGGATTTCAATCGTTCTGATGCTCGAATCGGTCGTCGGATTTTCTCTTGACGAATCTGGGATCGGTTAGGGAGTTTTTCCATTTTTTTAAAAAAAGTTTCTTTCTTCGTATTTTCGTTTCTCGGTTGGTGTTTTCTCCTGGGGTTTTTTTTTCTTTGGGTTTTTATTTTTTATATTTTGAAAAATGTTGTTATCGGTAATTAAGGGCTTATTGTGATGTGATTTTGGTTGTAAATAGTGTTGGATTTTGTGCAATTTTCCTCCTCCGAAATATTTTGTCATTCTTGGAGGGTTTGGATTTGTTTCTTATTCCAAAAATTTTTACAAAAGGAAAAAAGAAAAACCGAAAAAGAGAAAAGCAAAACAAAGTCAAAATCAGTTCTTTAAACCCATATAAACACATTCCAAATCTCAAAAATCTCCCACCGTTTTTATCGTGGGTTTTGTCCTTACAGAAATAGTTTTGGTCGAACAAGTTCATACCAAGGTGTCCGAGTAATTTGCTTTCGAGGACAGATTTTTCTTTTTTCATTTGTTTTTATTTTGTGAAAAAAAAAGGGAAAAAGAAAAACTAAATTTAGGAGAAGAGGGAAAATTTTTCAGCTCTTGAGGAGGAGAGAGAGAGAGAGAGAGAATTTGGTTCCAATTCCTTGTCGGGTTATTTACATTCTATGGGAATACCTGATACCTCACTACTAGATCTAATAGTAAAGGTTGGGTCTTGGCTTCATTTGGGAGGAGCGAGTTATTTACAGTGTATTTCCGGCGAATTTGAAATGCTTAATAGCGGTAACAATACGTGTGGTGATTGCCATATAAACTTCACCGATATGTGCCATAGATACCATTGCCAAAGTTGTGGTAGATGGTATTGCGGGAAGTGTATCCCGGCCTGTGAGAGCAGCAATGGCGGTTTGGTTTCGGAAAGTGTCATCAAGTATTGCAAGTCTTGCTCTGAGATCAGAGGCAGACGGGAATTTGGGAAGAAATACAGTGAGAAAGTCCACCCTTCGGCTTCTCCCCGTGGAAGCCCCGAGCCACCGTTTCCGTGCTTTGGGGGTGAAAGAATCAAGTGCCCGGTGGGTAGTGAATCGATTCAGGGTGATAATTTTTCGCAGTACCTTGATGCCCGGGATTGTGGATTTTCTCCCCATGCTGCGACATTTGGGAGCGTAACATCTTTTAGTGCACACCCGTCTCCTGTTTCTACCCGTCGTCGCTCTTCTAGCAGGTGAGCTTTCGTTTAGATTTTGTTTTTCTTTCAATATTTCAAGGTTATGTCATTGGATTCCTTATACGTAGATTTACTTTTGAGGCATTCGAAAGGCAAGATACGTTACTAGTCATACATGTATGCCTTTTTGTGGGATTCGTGTTGTAGTGATTACAGGAAATACGTAAACTTCTGGCCTGTGTTACCTTGTTAATGTATCTCTTTGAGATTTTTATTTATTTATTTATTTATTTTTTATTTATTTATTTTTTCATGTCGGCTGTTTTTCTCTCTTTGTTGGATGTATTACAGCGTTTAATATGTATTTCGTTATATAGGAGTGATGAAGAGGAGGCAGAGGATTCTGGGAAGCACTTTTTTAGCCCTTCGAGTGAATACTGTCATGACAGTTCTGATATAGAGTCAATTAGTTTTAGTGCTAGACATGAGTTTTTTAATTCTCAGTCAGTGGGATCAAGTCCTTACGACAGCCCCTCTAGGATTGATTTTACTTCATATAGAGGGCTTCCTGTACAGAAGAAGGAAAGCCCAGTGTCTCGCGGAGATGGTCCCTTTGCTCACGAGCCTGTTTTAAAAAGGCCCGAGTCACCTATTGAGGATCCAGATAATACTGATGATATCTCGGATGACTTGTCAACTTTCCGTAACCAGTATAAAAGGTCACAAAGGCCGCTGGACTTTGAAAACAATGGTCTTCTTTGGTATCCCCCACCACCTGAAGATGAAAATGATGAGGCAGAGAATGGTTTTTTCACTTATGATGACGATGATGACGACATCGGTGATTCGGGTGCATTGTTCTCATCAAGTGGCAGCCTTTCTAGCATGTTTCCTGGAAAGGAGAAACAGAATGAGGGTAACAAGGAGCCTCTTAGAGCTGTGGTCCAGGGGCACTTTAGAGCTCTCGTTTCGCAGCTGTTACAAGGAGAAGGTATCAAGATTGGTCAAGAGAATGGAGTTGAGGACTGGCTTGATATAGTTACAACAATAGCCTGGCAAGCTGCAAATTTTGTAAAGCCAGATACAAGCAGAGGAGGGAGCATGGACCCTGTTGACTATGTAAAGGTCAAATGCTTAGCATCGGGCAGTCCAAGTGATAGGTACGGTCTCCTTAGCAGTTTTGATATGCTTATATCTAAATACATTTGATATATATTCTAATATTAATGTCAATTTTTTGTGTGTGCAGCACTGTTATAAAGGGAGTAGTTTGTACTAAAAATATAAAGCACAAGCGGATGACATCGCAATACAAAAATCCTAGATTGCTTATTTTAGGAGGAGCACTTGAATATCAGAGAGTTCCGAATCAGTTGGCTTCTCTTGATACTTTGCTACAGCAGGTTTTTTCTTAGTGTGCTGTCTTTTATTTATTTAGGATTGAAAATTTTATTAATTAAAAAAAAATTTGTACGGTTTCATATTTATATTTCTTTCTTATTTGTTATTTTGTTGACAGGGAAATGATCATCTGAAGAAGATTATTTCAAAGATTGAAGCTCTTAGGCCAAATGTTCTGTTGGTGGAGAAAAGTGTGTCATCATTTGCTCAAGAACATCTGCTGAGGAAGGAAATTTCGCTCGTCCTGAATGTTAAAAAGCCATTACTGGAGCGTATAGCCCGGTGTACTGGTGCTCTCATTACACCATCAATTGACGATATTTCTACCACCAGATTGGGGCACTGTGAACTATTCCGTTTGGAAAAATTTACTGAAGAACATGAGAATGCCAATCAATTTAACAAGAAGCCATCAAAAACCTTAATGTTTTTTGAAGGGTGTCCAAGGCGTTTAGGTTGCACGGTAATGTTTTTAATTTGTGATAAGTTTATGCTTCATATTCTATGGCGGAAGCCGCAAACATCTTCCATTTTTTTTTTTTTTCCTTTCTTTTTCATGACTTGAAAGTTCAAAACTTCATTGTCTCTAACTCAATTATTGTGGCTTCTTGTAGGTTTTGTTGAAGGGCACAAATCGTGAAGAACTAAAGAAGGTTAAACATGTCGTTCAATATGCGGTTTTTGCAGCCTATCATTTGTCACTTGAGACTTCCTTCCTTGCAGATGAGGGTGCTACCCTGCCAAAGATGGCACAGGGACAACAAATATCTGTACAAGAGAGGGCAACAGTTGATCCTGCTATTTCTGTTAGCCCTGATTTAATTGCTTCAACTAATTCTAAGGCAGTTGCCAAGGGTGCTGCTCATGATCCAGAAATTGTGGGTTTCAATCCAGAACTTGAAGTATGTGAACCTTTTTCTGGGCATTTTGGTCTGGAACAGGGTTTTCTTACATCAACTGATTCTGTGGAAGCGGTGGCTGAAAATGTGCTATCTGGTGCATGCAATGATGATTTAGCATCTCACATTAATTTAGACTCTTCTTTAAGCCACTCCAATGATGGAAAGGACCCCAATGTGCTCTCTGATATTGGAAGTCTTTCCCAACCAGAATTTCAAGTAACCTCTTCTCGGGACGAGAGACAACCCGATGAGGTTTTTGAGTTGACAAAGCTTGAAAGGGTTGATGAAAATGAGGTTTCAAGTGAGTACTTCTCCACAGCGGACACTCACCAAAGCATATTGGTATCCTTTTCTAGTCATTGTATGCTGAAGGGGACTGTTTGTGAACGCTCCCGGCTTATGCGAATAAAGTTTTATGGTGTTTTTGACAAGCCTCTTGGGAGATACCTCCGTGATGACCTTTTTGACCAGGTAAATTTTATGGGTTTTCTTTTCCTGTTTTGTTGATTCCACGGCTGTATGGTGAAATTAACAATGAATGTTTTTTTCCCCTCTAATACCAGACAATATGCTGTCGATCTTGTAAAGAGCCGGCTGGTGCCCATGTGTTATGCTATACCCATCAGCAGGGAAATCTTACAATCAATGTCAGACGTCTTCCTTCTTTAAAACTCCCTGGGGAACGAGATGGTAAAATTTGGATGTGGCACCGTTGCCTAAAGTGTGACCTTATAGATGGAGTTCCACCAGCTACTCGTAGAGTGGTTATGTCGGATGCTGCTTGGGGACTTTCCTTTGGGAAGTTCTTGGAACTTAGTTTTTCCAACCATGCAACTGCTAATCGCATTGCTAGTTGTGGTCATTCATTGCAAAAGGACTGCCTCCGATACTACGGGTAGCTGCCAATTATAATTCAGTTATCTATAAATCTTAGTATTGTTCAAGTGTATGCTTAAACAATGAAAACTGTAATGTTACAGGTTCGGGAGCATGGTTGCATTCTTTAGGTATTCCCCTATTGATATCCTTTCTGTCCATTTGCCGCCGTCAATGCTTGAATTCAATGGCCATGTTCAACAGGAGTGGATACGAAAAGAGGCAACAGAGGTTTATATGGAGCAAAATTTTTCCTTACTGTTTTGTTTTTGGCATAATTTTTCAAACTACTGCCGACTGTAGATCTGATTTAACTTTTTGCAAGCCTGATTATTCCAATAATAAACTGCATGTTTTACAGCTTATGGGGAAAATGGAAGCCTTGTATGCGGAAATATCTGATGTACTTGACGTTATGGAAGATAAAAGTCAATCTTTTGGACATGAATTATCGGATACAAGAGAGTTGCTAAACCGCATATTGGAGCTGAAGGATCTCGTGAAGAAGGAAAGAAATGATCACATTGTAAGTATTAAATGGAGAATAGTTTCAATACTTGTGTCTCGCTTGGATTGTAAAATCACAACCCTAATCTATTTTTCATACTTGCATAGGCTGTATTGCAACCGGCTGTGATGGAGATTTTACAACCAGACCAAATGACCATAGACATATTGGAATTAAATCGCTTAAGACGTGCTCTTCTAATTGGTTCCCATGTCTGGGAAAATCGATTTTTTTCACTAGACTCTCTTCTTGGAAGGAATTCTCTTTCCCGGTTTTCACATGGGGATTTATCATTTTCTCAACCCCTAGAGTTGAAAAGTGATTCATCAATTAAGGATGACAGGCTTGACCAAGGACATGATGGAATTGTGTCCGAATCTTTGAAATCACCGGAATCCCCAGAAAATGATCTACTAAAAGATCATAGAGGGCCTAATGTATCATCCTGTGAGCCTTGTGTACCTGAAGACTGCAAACCGATCTCATGTCACCTTGACGGACAGGAGGAAACTCATGCAGATGGGGAGACCGCAAAGAACAAGACATCGTTTGAAAACGTTCCTTCCCCTGAAACTACTCTTTCAGAGAGAATAGATTCCTCTTGGACGGGCACTGATCAACTTCTGGTGAAAGCTCAACCTTCTGTGGATGGAGTTCAAAGTGGTCCTATCAGGCAGGCAAGTCAAAGTGATAGTCTACCCTTTAGAAGGCTTGCTATGCCGGCGCGAGTTCATTCTTTTGATTCTGCTTTAAGAGTTCGGGAAAGAATCCGAAAAGGATTGCTTCCCTCTTCTTTGCACGTGTCAACACTACCATCTTTCCATGCTACTGGAGATTACAGGGATATGATCAGAGATCCTGTTTCTAGTGTAATGAGGACTTATTCCCAAGTATTACCACAAGAGGCACAGAAGCTGAATTTATTTCTCAGTTCCACACCTTCATTTGTCTCCTCTGCAGTTCACCTGACTGAGGGCGTACGAATGCTACTTACCCAGACGGGACAGAGCGATATAGTTGTTGCTGTTTATGACAATGAACCCACCAGCATCATATCATATGCCCTTAGTTCCAAGGAGTATGATGACCGGGTTGGCGATAAATTAAGCGAGCAAGAGGTTAGCCGGAGTGAGAGCAACAAAGAAGATTCTGTGGCTTCTACCTTTTCTGCCTGGCAGTCTTTTGGCCCTATGGACTTGGATTATATCCGCTATGGAAGTGGAACAGAAGATGTTCCATCATCCATAAGTTCCCTATTTACGGATACGAAAAAATCCCCGCATTTGAGGCTTTCGTTTGGGGATGACAAAGTGAAGTTCTCCGTTACATGTTACTATGCTGAATTGTTCGAGTCTCTAAGGAAGAAGTGTTGTCCCAGTGAAGTAGATTTTGTACGATCCTTGAGCCGCTGCAAGAGATGGAAAGCACAAGGGGGTAAAAGCAATGTATACTTTGCCAAGTCGTTGGACGACAGATTCATCGTTAAACAAGTAACGAAGACAGAGTTGGAATCTTTCGAGGAATTCGCACCTGAGTATTTCAAATATCTGACAGAATCCCTGAACACACGAAGTCCAACTTGTCTTGCTAAAATTCTTGGCTTGTATCAGGTTAGGCCTTACTTTTTCTGCTCCTAGTGCGTGTTTATGCAACCATACACGTTTTTTTTCCGTTTCCTCTTGAAGTTCTTATTGGCGCATTTCCAGGTCACTACTAAACACGTGAAAGGCGGGAAAGAAACCAAAATGGATTTGATGGTGATGGAGAACCTATTCTTCAAGAGACGAATCTCAAGGATCTATGATCTCAAGGGCTCAGCTCGATCTCGCTACAATCCCGATACAACTGGGGCGAACAAAGTACTTCTCGATATGAATTTGTTAGAATCATTACGTACAAAGCCAATCTTTCTTGGAAGCAAAGCAAAGAGAAGCCTGGAAAGAGCTATTTGGAATGACACAAACTTTTTGGCCGTAAGCTTCTCTCCTATTATCTGCTAACATATATTTTTACATTAGAATTTGAAACTCTGGTTGTCATTATCGTTATCGTTATTGATCTTGACCGTGTTTACGTTTGCGTGTCAGTCTGTCGATGTGATGGACTACTCTCTGCTGGTCGGGGTCGACGAGGAGAGGAAAGAGCTGGTGTTGGGGATCATAGATTTCATGAGGCAGTACACATGGGATAAGCATTTGGAGTCGGTGGTTAAGGCCTCGGGAATATTGGGTGGTCCAAAGAACGAATCGCCAACCGTAATTTCACCAATTCAGTACAAAAAAAGGTTTCGAAAGGCAATGACTACTTACTTTCTCACTGTACCTGATCAATGGTCGTCATGAACAACTTGCACAATGAGTTGCAATTCTTTTTGTCAAGCAAAGCATGTGTTGAATATTTGTTACATAAAAAAAAAAATATAAATAGGGATTGTCATCTCTTCTTAAAAAAAAAAAGAGATAGATCCCTTATTGATTCATTTATAAATATATCTGTTTTTTTTTTAATTTTTATTTTTAATCTTTTGTACATTTTCTCAAGTGTGAAAGATTCGACTACTTTTGGCTCTACTCTTTATTTATTTATTACTATTATTGTTTTTGAAGTGGCTCGACCTTTTTATGACAAAGATTATCAAATTATTAACTTCTGTGCGGGAAGGAAATATTTTTGTGCTGTCCTCCATTTAAACATGTCCAAAGTTATGCGAACTAAATTTTTGGTGTCTTTCCCGACAAGCTTTTCCCCAAAAAATACAATTTACCAAGGCGATTTCTCGTTTATTATTAGACAATCACTTATTTATAAATCTCTCGTAGGACTAATATTTTTCATTTCTTATCTCATGAAAAGTCTTTTTCGCTCCGCTTTGCCTTGTCTCTCTCTAGGAGTTATTTTAATAGGTTCTTTAGGAACTGAGCGATCCTAATTTACAATTTGTTTATCAAGTTTTATTTTCCAATTAACCTGTACAATTTCTGTCAATGTACAATTTGTTCATCAATGCATGTTCACAAAGATTGGGAAATAAAATTTTGAAACACAATAGGAACTCCATATTTGTTTCATTATAGACAAAAATTGCTTTGTTGGACTTTGAATTCTTATGACTTTTTGATAAATTCTACCTCAAAATCAGCCCACACAATCTTGGAAGGGGGGCGTGAGAACCATAAAACGAGTTCATGGGCAAAAGATGGAGGTTGGTTAAGAAAGATTACTTCAAAGCTCAGTGAAAAGAAAAAAAAAAAAGACAAAAAAAAAAACGTATTTCATGGGCAAATTCTCGGGGGGAAAGAAAAAAGGTTTAAAGAAAGATTGCTTGAGGCTGTGTAGGGTAGTGCGAGAAAACTAACAATCAACTTTATTGGGTT
>JAFMPE010129530.1:314-23885 GCA_024759925.1 Ficus religiosa
GAATTGGATAAGCAAAGTTAAGTCAAGTGAAATCAAAACCCCCTAGCCTTACACACCATCGAGTTCCCTTCAATCCACACTTTTGATTGCTTTTATTTTGCTTAATCTTAGTTTAATTTAATTGCGTAATTTAGTTACTTGTTTCAATTCCCTCTAATTTTGTTAGCTTAGATAAAATTAAGTCATTTTAATTGTAGTACTTAGTTAGTTTTCTTAATTTCAATCTCTGTGGGACGATCTCGACATTTTGTCACTTTATTACTTGTGACGATTCGTTCACTTGCGAGCACACGTAGAAAAATACGCAATAATACTCTTGTATATATTTTTTTATAGATGCATACTTTATATACATGATCTTAAATATAAAATAAAATATTGGACAAAGCAACTTAAATCTTTCTATTGATGTGTTGGATTCACAATTAATCCTATAAATCCTTAGGATTGATGTATTTTGGATAGGTGTAGTCTTTTGATGGAATCAAAAATTATTTTCAAGGTGAGCATGAATTATTTTCAGGATAGACGTGAAATAAACTAATATTATAATACAAAAATATTAATTGTGAATCCATATGATGTCCTTTTCGGGAGCTAGAGGAAATGCATCTCAAGTACACCAATTAGTAGATATGAGAGGATTAATGTCAGACCCACAAGGACAAATGATTGATTTACCTATTCAAAGCAATTTACGGGAGGGATTGTCTTTAACAGAATATATCATTTCTTGTTATGGAGCCCGGAAAGGAGTTGTGGATACTGCTGTACGAACATTATGCAAAATAAGTTTGATTCAGAATAAGCTCAATTTATAATAAAGTTTGATTCAGCTTTTAAAGTTTAGAATCCAAAAAATTATTACTTGATACGGTAAGAAAATATGTTTTATTTGATTGGTGTTTTACGTTTAAAATGTTAAAGTTGAAGGGTTATTCTTGTAAATTTTTTTTTTTTAAAGAAAATAACATTATGCAATTTTTATAATTAAAGAATCTCGGGGAGCGAAAAAGAAAAAAAATTGCAAAACGTTTAGATTTTTGACGAAAATCCAAAGGAGCCTTTGCACCGGAGGGCAGCGACCCCATTGGGCCCAAAGTATCCATAATTTATAAAGAAAATCAGGTGGAAAACAATATTTTAAGTATTTCCTTATAATTTTATCAACTCTAATATTAAAATTAATAACATTAGTATTATAAAATGATAAAATTATCAACTTTAATATTATAATAGATATAAATATCAAGAGCATCAAGTTTATGGCATTTTTATATATTAACACCTATAACTCTCATGACAAAATAAAATAGTTCTTTTTAATTTCAACAATTTCAAAGTTAGACATGCCAATTGCAGAGCCTCATTTTCTTTTCAAAACTGCTTATCAACTTGCAACTTTTTTTTTTTTTTTGGCATCTTGCACCTTATTTCATTAATTCTGTACAAGATCAAAACTAATAATGTACAAAAAGATGCAAAGTAAAAGAAAAATACAAAAGAAAAAAGAAAAAGAATGATTCTATCATAATTTAAGCCTCAGAGTTTTCATTCTAATTAAAGATTTATTATCCTAATTTAACACAGCACAAAGGGAGAGGGCGAGTCAGAAATCAGAAAGAAGCAGGGTCTCTAAGACCACTCCCATGACTACTCAATTTTTTTCGACGAGACCGCGGAAACAAGAGTTGTCGAATCTGCTTTTCTGCTGCAACTTCAGAAGTGGCCTGTACTCAAATTCATTCATACGACAATCATCAAAACATTTGCACTTCTCCAGAAGAGATTCACAAGGTATTCGCAAAAAGACACGGATCACATAATTCGACAACTATAGAATGGAACCATAAATGTGGCAGCACTATAGAATGGATCACATTTGCACTTCTCCAGATGAGATTCATAAGGTATTTACAAAAAGACATGGATCACATATTCGACAACTATAGAATGGAACCATAAATGTGGCAGCACATTGACCTGCCACATAGCATAATGAGACCCGGTTCTTTTAATTTTTTCCACGCGAACAATTCTCCTCTTAGTGACACACATGATATTGCATCACCAATGATTACAAATAGCAATGCTCAAATTTGCAAAGTCGTAAACACTACACAAGCATGCCTCATCAGGAAGATCTATAGCAACCTTTCGAATTTCCAAGTTCTTTCTCTTGAGACGAGAGAGCATTATAGCAAAATTTCTTATGATGAGTTGTGGTTTCTTTTTCTTTTTTCCCTGATCCCGTTTTTGCTTATCTTTTGGAGGACCCTTTCTCCTTAAATCCTAGTTGTTCATGGCTAATATCAACAAAAATTCAGGTTCCTATTTAGAAAACGAGAATCGACATTATTTGTTTCATGTCAATGGAAGAAATAAAATGGTTCAAAAGGTTAAATTGACTGGAAAATGCTTACCCGGACTTTAAAAGGAAAACGATGAGTTTGCATTTCTGACCCCACGAAAACTCTGACGTCCATTCCAAGACTGTCAACGCCAATCAAATTAGCTCCCTACATGACCAATGTTTCAGAGGATCAAATTGGTAGTTTAATGTCAATTTTGACTTGAAAAAGAACACGCACACAGAATTGACCAAAAAAAAAAAAAAAGAACAGTTGCACAATTTTCCATATTTTTGACATAGAGGACTAGTAACAAGCTTTCACAACAAAAATTAGACTGAAAGTGGCAAGCATTTTTCTCTACCATAATCTCTAGTGATAAACAATCCCTCTTCACTACCTCAACCATGCTATGCACCAACCCATTTCAACACATCACAAACAATATCAAACAAGTACGTTAAAGGGAGTTACAATTTCTGTATAAAACCTTTTATAGAGATCTTGCGCAATGGAGGACATAGATTGTACAACCAAATTAACCTTTTGTTTTGTTCCCATACCTCGTGACTTCCATTAGAAAGCTGATCAGAACAACTCTTTTAACATATTTTTCTGAATTTCAGTTCACGAAAAAATAAAAATAAAAATTTCAGAAATAAGTTTTTAATAAAATAACTTGATTCTGATCTCTGCTTTCTTCAATAAATTTACCTTCACACTTCTTTGTTAACTAGTTTATACTTTAACACAGCCATTTTAAAGCTAGAGAAACAAGTGTTGTAACAGGTTAATGGCTCGCTGTTAAACTTTATCGTATGGACAACCAAAAGAATTCACAAAATAGTAGAAACTAAGGAGTGGAAAAGAAAGTCACACATAATAATATAACTAGCATGTTAACTGTATCAACACAATGCAGTGTTTACCTCAACATGAAGACCTTTCTTTTTGCAAAGAGCTTTAAGAGCAACGTCACACCTAATACCTTTTTCCATCAAGCGCTCTACAATTGCCGACGTTGAGTGCACAAGAAAATCAGGCTCCGCATCCTGAAAATCTTGCAAACTAATTGCAGACTGCAATTACGCAAAATAAATTAGTAAGAAATGACTTTCAGGATCACAAATTCAAAATTAAATTGAAGATTATAAACCAAAAAGCTTCTCAACTTAGATGGCAATACTAACATATCCTTGCATGTATTCTCTTCTGATAATTAGACAGTGCATTAGGGTGAAATTTCAATTTTCTTTTTTCCACATAGAAACTATACGTTGGAAAACTTTTCAAAACAAAGGGTAAGTCCCCCGGCCTCTCTGGGTAAGATATTCTAGTGCGAAGTAGTACATGAAATTTCAACCTGCTTACGAGCTTCTTTTTATAAACAGCTCAAAGATAATTACTATTTCTTTGATTGTTTTTAGTCAGAAGGATGTTATGTAACGTGTGATCTTGAGGACACCTTGTTCTCCTACAATTGTACTTTACACTTTTCACTTGATAATATCTTTTGCTACCAAAAACAAATAAAAATATAAAAAAGGAATACACAAGGAGTACAACTCACACGCACGTGACCATAGAAAGTCAAGTATACATGCCTGAACACCATATACGGAGAATAGTTCTATTCTCAAAATTTCCAACCTATAGAGAGTTGATCCATTGTTGCCTTGGTCAGTTTTCGAAGTAGAGCTCGTAATTTCACCATCTACACATGAAATTAAATGTAGTCAAACGAAAAGCATTTTTTCTTTTTTTCTTTTTTTCTTTAAAGGATAACTCATCCCCTATTCCCTTGTATTTGATTTATCCATCAATATAAGGAAATTTTCTATATGTATGTATTTATATATCATCCTAGTATGCAGCATGCAAAAACAGTTTCCTAATGTCAAACATAAATTAAGGTGTTTAGGAAGTTCTTTTGAAAATCACACGTTGATCATGAGCAAAAAGAATGCGTTACGGAAAAACATAAAAGTACAAATCTATACACATTCAAATTCATGTTAAAACTCAAACTCCCCTGCCTCACTGTAAAAATGAAAAGTAATTGTCATATAAGACTAGAATAATCACAGTTGATCCAGGTTGATGATAGGATTTGAATCAATAGTTAGTTCGTTAGTAGCATAACCAATTAGTGAGGTTTGTAAGCAGTCAGTTTAGTATAAAAGGGGTTGAGTAGAAAGTGAGGACATGGATTGATTAGTGGGAAATTGGGGAATTGGGAGAGCTAGCAGACCTCTCGAATGTCTGCAAATCTATCTTTGTAATTGTGTTTCGTTCTTATTTACAATAATAATTCCTTCCATTATTCTCTTGAGTGTTCTTGGTTCTTATCAGTTGCTTCCAAATATGAACAAAGGAAGCGTAACTTCTTTTTTTGACTCTTTTTTTTCTTTTTCAACTCGTGTGAGGGACTGTTAAGAACTTCTACCAATTGTGCTTGTCGGCATAGCCTTGTGGTGATTCTACAGTAGACTCCACCACAACGTGTAAAGTTCAAATCCCACACCCCAAGTTCAAAAAGAATAAAAAAATAAATAACGATCCCTATGGGATACTAAATTTAGTCTGATAAAGATTTCCCACTAAAATGACGATTGAAATGAAATTAACCAAACTTTGCAAGCTCAAAACTTTACATGAGTCATACTAAAACCACAAACAGAGACATCAACTTTTAGGCATAAACCATTAGGAAAAAAATTGTCAAAACCGATAAATTTTAGTTTGAAAATTATTTCGTTTATGGGAAGGTTTGAAAAAGTTCTGTCTGTTTCTATGTTTGAACCTCTTTTTTTTTATTTTTTTTTTTTAATATATGAATTATTTTATTTTCATTCAATGGTGTCTAGGTTTTAGCACATGATCTTTGGCTTGAGTATGTACAACCTAGTTTTGATGTCCTCAAACCATTTTGATGCTATTTGATCTCAACATTTATTCCAAAAAAGAAAAATGTTTGACAAATCATATAAATTATGAGAATTGTTAATAATTTCAAGCATGAAACTCAAGTATATAGATAAAGTACCTGACCACTCTGAATGGTATCCATCCCCATCTGCGTAGCTAAATAATCTTCTTATATAGGATTCTTCATCTGCAAAAGCAGGTCTGAGACATCCCAATATAGAAACACCATTTGATGGATGGTCCATTTTCCTATAGTATTCCATATTAATGACCTAGAACGAAAATAAATCATGCCGATGAGACTCATCAAACATGTATGAAAAATAAATAAATAAAATATATATATTTAAAAAAAAAAAAAAAAAAAAAAAAGAGGATCTCTTCTAAATTGTACATAGGATATTATATGGACACAATAAATTCTTCATTAAAATTCAAAAGCTAGTTCTATGAGATTCTTCATCATAGGTACAACTTTCTATTACACATCAACTATAGTGTTGCTAATTATCACACTTCTCTTCGGTGAGAGGCACGTACTTCAGTACCTTTTATGCTTCAAATCTTATGTGAAATCATAGACAGAATAAAATGAAGAATGTTTTATGCTCAAATCTTCTGCAAAATCATAAACAGAACAAAATTCCCTTCAGCCAATAAAAGACACCCGAAATGGCACATATCCTTTTCATTAGCCAAAATATTTCACATAAAATTCTCACTAAACTACAATTTACTCCTAAAATTGAGATTACCAAACTATCTAAGACACTTGAATTGCGAAAGTTGCTTGATCAACTGATCAAACCAACGAGTAATCACCTTAGTCAAGCACTTCGCAAAGTAAATAGGATGAATCAAAGTAGAAGCATTTGGCATCCCCCAATCAAATGGAATCTCAGAAACTTCAGATTCTACTACCTACAAGAAAAAATAATAATAATAAATAAATAAATAAAAACGACTGACAATAAGATATCGAATGAGGATATTAAAAAAAATGACACAAATGCAAAACGGTTGGAAAGTTGCATCCAAGGAACTTTCTTTTACCCAGTTTGCTTTTCAAATGGAGAGAGTATATTATTGAAAAACTAACTGTGGGATTAAGAGGCAAAAAAATTTTTAACTCAATAAGACGGAAAGCTTCTAGCCACCTATCCTAGTTGAATTACCATGACCCCATTTATAATTTTTCAGTAAGCGAGGAAGGAGAGATTTAGAATTGTTCAAGCTCATTTTGCTGTTTATCTTAATAGAACAAAGTGACTTAGAAGAACATCTCTCAAGAACCATCAGAGAACCAGAATTCCACAAGGAAATTACTTAGATATTTATTGCATATTTCATGACTGTTTCTAACTCCTATATCTCTTCTCCCCAAACCTACCAAAATCATTCATTCCGTTTCCCTAAATCTTTGTGTCCTTCGGATTTTCTGTTCTCACTAAAAGTCAAGAATATGTTGACTCTTACCTCAAAATAATCATCATCAAAGGCAATTTCGTCGATACTGCCACTATCAGAAATGTTGTATTCACCAGCCATCCTTCTGTTCTCATATATTGGCATATCCATCCCAATCAGAGCATTCTAAAGCAAAGTACCAACATAAGTAGATAAAATATTAACAAATAAGAAAATGAAATTACTTGCAAGCAGTAATCTCTCATGTGTTTCGTGAAGGTAACAGGTGTGCTGACAAACTTGCTAGTCTTGGGATCGTCAACTGCAATAGGATGTGGTGGTCTTGTTGTCCTAGTTCTTTGGATTTTCATGTATACAGGAATCATATTGGTTTACCATTTTACAGATTTTTTTGATTGTTTGTGATGCTTGTTTTAGTTTTCTTTTCATTAATAATATGAGCCTCTTTTGAGGTGGTATTCATTCAGAAGGGACTTGCCAGAAGTAAAGATGAAAAGCAGAAAAGGAGAGATGGAACCATTGGAACTAATAAGAAGCTTCCCATGATGCCAGGACTGTATTAAAGAATGAGACACGTGATCTGCCTCGAGTTATGTGCAAATTTCATTTTGACATCAAGTAATGCACTTCAAAAAATCCATAACTCGTAGACATTTAACATGAAGTATGATAATGGTGAATATGCCAATTTAGATTATCAACAAACGAACCATTTTTTATATAGAATAGCTGCCTATCCAACTTTTGACTTAGATGAGGAGAACTGAAATTTTCCTACAATAAGATATTTCTTCAGCTCAATGACATAAAATTTGCATATGAAAACATAATAGAAGTATGCTAATCCTCACCACGGGGCTACTAGCTGCAGGATCTTCTAAGATGTTTGCATCATCAAATATCTCAAAATATATATCTACATGAATAAGTAAAAAGGTTCAATTTGGACCAGAATGTGAAATCAACAAGTTAAAAAGAAATGGTGTCAACTGCTCCACAATATACACAAGAAAATAATAAAGAAGAATACCTCCATAATCATCGACAACATATTGAAACTCAGCCCATGAAATTTGTTCATGTGGTTCGCAATGTACTGTCCCAGGGAAAACCAGCAAAGCATTGCTGTTAGCCTAAAAACGGAAAGAAAAAGGAATCACTTAACTGTTTTTGATAATCTAAGGTATGTAAGGTCTGCTCCTATTAAAAAAAAACTTACGGGCACTACCTACTTTCAATGATACAAATTTGACACATATCATAGAACACAAGTAGTATAAATACAAACCTCAACTGCGGTCCTTGCAATTTCAGCAGAAGTGAGATTAGTCTCCCAGTTCTTTTTGCACACCTTCAACTCTTCAAGTGGATGATAACCTCGGTTAGTCATAAAGTTAGACGAATCAGGAACAGAATCTGAATAATCTGCAGCAACTGATACTTTCCAGAGGCAAAGGTCACGTCCAACAGACAGCCATTGGAATTGTGTCGACCCTGGAAACAGATTCCTGCATCAAAAACTTCATTAGTTACGAAAGAAATTGGAAAACAAGTGAAGATGAAAATGAATGTAATGGAAACAAACAAAAAAATCAACGCTACATTAAATTATGATCATATTCATACAGTCACACTCCTTGTGTTATTTGTAAATCCTAAATTGATTTCAGGAGATCAAATATCCCACTTCTAGTTTAGAACCTTGAAAAACAAATAACTAAGGCCCCGTCTGGTTCTCCATCTCCAACCTCACTTTTGGAGGTTGATTTCCAAATCTTGTTCAGTTACAAAACTCAACTACAAATCCACCTCTCTTTCTCTCTTTTGCAATTCCATGAAACTCAAACTTTAAAAGTTCATAACTTTCTTATTTCAAGTCGACATGAGATGATTCTTTTTGCAAAACACTCACAACAACCAGGAGAATGAAACAAGGTCAAGATTGGCCATTAAATTTTTTTTTTTTTTTTTTTTTTTTTCAAAGTACCCAACAAAAACAGAAAAGATTGAAAGTGCACTTGAAAAAGACAAAATTTAGCTGTAAATGCAAGTTAATGCCATTGTAAAGTTTAGACTGCAATAATCAACAACGAAATGTACCAAACCTTATGCCAGCGTAACGAGGAACCATTCGACCATCTAATGGAGGTTTCTTGAATTTGTTTATGATCCCATAAGATGTTGAACAATAAACTCCTTCTCCATGGCATGAATGACAATGGGAATGACCTGAATAACCAATCCACCACATAAAAATTGGTGTAGTTTTTAGAATCTGAAAACCTTAAAGAGGAACAGAGAATGCATAATAAAATAAAGGCCCGAAGAGGCCTGAATATAACACATGGCAAAAAAATGCAGAGACAGCATAACATTTTCCTCCAATCGCAATAGATTTCAAGGGAATAAAAAAAAAGTAAATTAAATAAGAAAAAAGTATCATAATGCATGTACGGCGTGAAAATATTCCGAACTGATAGGACACAATTTTTAACCATTATATTTTCATTGATCATACTTTTCTTAGTCTAATATAATTCGATATGGTTAAAAATTGCGTCTACAGGTAGTGCATTTACGACACAACTCTCCATTTAGATAATTTCCATGACAACAATTATGTGCCTCACCTCAAGAGAATTTTGGGTTTTTTTTTTCCCCCCCTAATGCAATCCATGAACAAAGTAAAAGTCTTTGTTCGTAACAAAAAGGGAGAAAAAAAAATAAAAATAAAAGGTAAAGATAATGAAGGTCGACAATTTCCTCAACATTCTGAGGTACTAAAGAGAGAGCAAGAAACCAAAAAAAAAAAAAAAAAAAAAAAATCAATTAAATTAATTTATTGTTCCATATGGGTCGTCTTAGCTGGTTAAAAAACAAAAAACAAAAAGATGAAATAACTGAATGCGAGGTCGTCCAAATTCCAAAAAAAAAAAAAAAAAAAAAAATGGACGGTTGAAAAATCGAATGGGTATTGGTCTGAGGCATGCAAATCAAAGTGGGTATAGCTCAAATTCGAGAAATCTACACCTCTCATAATAAAGAGCAATAATGAAGGAAAGTAAATTTAATGAAAAAGAGAAAGAGAAAGGCAAAAGTGGAGAAATTACCGAGGGAAAGCGAGGAGGGTGGAGCGGCGAGAGCCATGAGGAAGGCGCAGAAAAAGATGAAGAAGAAGAAGAAGAAAGAGAGAGAGAGTGTGTGTGTCGTTTTTAAGTTAGAGACTGCGAATGAAGGAGTAGCAATTGTGATGTTTGGTGTTGTCGTTTTGCGATGGATGGTCAGCTTCTGATCTCTATAAAATCTCTTTATTTTTTTTTTATTTTTTTATTTTATTTTATGAGAAACACCTGGCCAGAACTACTGCAAAAACTGAACACCATCCGCACTCACAATCTCACCGCCCAACGAAAAAAAGAAAAACCAAAAAACAAAACAAAAACAAGTGGTTTGGACTTTGGAGCCTGTCTGGCATTTTTGCTCGTCAGGGCTGGTTTTATATTTGATTAGATTAGATGACATTAGATAAGGATTAAGGATTAAGTGCTTATCAAAAAAAAAAAAAAAAAAAGGATAAGGATTAAGGATTAAGGATCCAATTGCTTATCAAAAAATGAGGATTAAGGATCCAATTTATTTCCTAAATTAAAAATAGTCTCAATTTGATTAAGTTTAACTCCAACTAAACTGTGTTTTTTCATCTCAATTTTTATCTTTTTTTTAAAAGTTAATAAAATTTATAAGTAATTTTTGAAAAGTCAACCATCTCTAACTTAAAATTTTCATCTCCAAGTAGAGACTAGCATTGGAACTCCAATTAAAAAAAAATAGTATTGGAACTTTAACACCAAAAAATAAAAAGTTTTACATGGGGCTGTTTATGTGAGCTTCTATTTTACTAAAAAAATAATAATGATTTTTATTTTGGTTTTTTTCTTTTTCAAAGATTGTTATTTGAAAAAATTAAATAAATAGATAATTTTTAAACAATTATTTAAATAGATGATCAAATTTTTTAATTTAAAAAAATTGGTATATATAAGTGATTGATCATAATCAATCATATAAAACAACGTATTAATCAGTCATCCACTAATTGACTAATTTTTAAAAACCTGTCATGTTCCTCATTTTATAAAATTTGGTCATTTATTTAAAAATTTTCTTTTAAAAAATATCATTTACCTGCTTATCCCTTATTATTGTGATTGTAATTATAATTGAGTGATAATTTCTATATATGACCCTATCATAAAGATACAGAATTCGAAGATCTTCATCTCTATTTTTTTTTTCATTACCATTGCTTAAAAATGTAAAATACATCCTGTGTATAAGTAGTCTAATTTAATCTATCAACTTAGAACTACATTCATTAACTGTCAAATAACTTATATTTATTTATGTCTTCTGTGATGGAAAAAAACACCTAACTATATATAATATGATTAATGGACTTATGTTATTAATAAATAAAAATAGGACATTTGTTCAATTTTCTTAATTATCGTTTCACGGTCCAATGTCTCCATTTTTATTGGTGCTTGTTATTTCACCATCATTATTACTACAGCACAAGACAATGTTATCTCACTAGTTAGAAAAAAAGACTAGCACCAGTCTTATTAAAATGAAATGCCCAGCTTTTTTAACCAATTGCGTACTTTGTTAGCTTGTCTACTAAGCTCTTAAGCATGTTTTTTTATATTTACAGACTTTCTGACCACGTATATTTAATGGACTTATTTAGTATTGAAATCTCATATTGTGTTACTTGAACAAATATAATACAAGTTTATATAAATACAACTAATATCATAATACATAAAAAATAAAATACATCTAAATAGAATAGCATATAAGTACACATGAGCTCTCTTCTAATCAGCAATTGCCTAGAAGTTGTAATTTAATGGGGTTCACTTATAGGTCCACTTGACTCCTTCTCCTGAAAGTCCTTGTGGTCGATCTACCTTATGAAAAATGTGTGTGCTTATCGGTGTGCATACCAAAAAAATACATTTAAATGCATATTATTACTATATACTAAAACGGAGGGCTTGGTTACTGTTTTTTTTACTGTTATGTTTAGTTCAATATAAATATTTTCCTTGTTTTATATTCTTTTTATGAGTGTGATCTTTTGATATGCTAGATGATTTCATATTTGTTTTGTTTGTTGTTTGTATATTTCTTGAATGTTTTTTCCTCTTTTCATTATTATTCCACTATGGTTATTATTTTGACTAATGTTATTAATACATTATTATTATTTTATGTTATTACTGCATAATAAAAGGGAGAGTCTGGTTACTTCTTTTTATAGTGTGTTGACATTTTAGTATTTATTATTATTCTTATGTATTATAGTAGAGATGTTTAACTTTTATATTGTATTTTCCTTTTGTTTTTTTCACTATTTCTTCTTTCCTGAATAATTTAACATATGTTTTTCTTTCTTTATTTTCTTTTAGCAGACAAACATTTTTGTTTTGTTTTTTTCTTTGGTTTCTTCTCATCTTTTTAGTTATGACTGTTTTACTTTTATTTAACAAATATATATTTTTTAAAATAAAACTTGTTATGATGATCTACCATTGAAATATATAATGATGCATATACCAGATTTTGTTAATTTGGTATATGTTGCTGAATGTAATATTATTGTTAGCATGTGTTAGATAATCGTTAAGTATGATTTGGCAATTTTTATCATTACTGTGAGTGTTTGGGATTTATATAGATTTTAATTTTCTATCATTTGTTCCTTTCATACTAACATCTAACATATTCCTTTGCCTATATCATTTCTATCTTCTCATACCGTTCTTTTTTCTTACTTTTTTTTTCCATTTATTGTAAACATTTGCTAAAAAAAATTTTTTGCATATACTCTCAAACATTTCACTTGGTAGCCAAAAACGATGTGGGACTATATTATAGTTATTGTTAACATGTTTTGTTAACAATAGAAAAAAAAAATATTTGAGCTTACTATAAAAAATTCCTTATATTAATAACATGTATTCTTTATATTTTAGCATATGTTATTAGTATATTACAGGTTGAAAATTTCTCAACAATTATGGTTGTTTTATTTTGGTTCCGGATATTTACTTAAAATTTCTCTCACAATAACAATATTCAATGTTAAATTGTTTACTTAATTTGATATATATCATTCAATTTATTATAAATATCTATTTTTGAATTTTTGTGGTTTACGGCTTTTTTATTGTTAATATTTCTTCTTTTCTTCTTTTTTTTTTTTTTTTGAAAAATTTTTATTTATATTTTAATATTTTTTTATTACCTAGGGATTTTATTTGTTTATTTATTTTCATAATTGAAATATATAATTTGTTGTGACAATTTGACATGTAAATATTTGTACAATCTAAAGAAGTTATAATTTTGATTGTATGATTTTATTTACTCTATTATGCAACTTCATAATGGAACATCAGATTTTTGTTATGTACAATTTAAATTACAATATTATTATTATTTAAAGCATCTATTATTTGTTTATTCATTTAAAATAAATTCCATTTATACTTATATGTTCGCTAACTGCATATATTAAATGCAAGTATATATTTATCTATTTGTAATATCATTAGGCATAATTTTTAATTAAAACATATATAAAGAAAGAATGTCATAAAAAATAATAATTTAATTATTATATATCATAAAAAAGATAAATTTGCATAAATGAAACACTTTATATGATTTACTCTTTTTATAATATACAATTTTATAATGTAAGGAAAGCATAGTTACAAAGATATAGACACCAAAAAAAAAAAAAAAACAAAGGACAAAAGTGTGTAATTCGAATTTGTCACACCAATCACACATCAATTTTTTCTCTTAATGCCTCTGACGTTTTACAAAGTTGAGTGCCTACTTTTACTGATCGATTAATTAACTACTTTCATTTTGTTTTACTTGACAAAAGAGTACAAATATATATTTATTTATTTATTATTTAATTTCATGGACATAATTTGTTAATCATAAAAAGATACAAAAAGGTATACCATATCAAATAAATGTGTGCTTAATTATTAGTTAACACTAAAAAAAATTGATAATAACTACGATGCCATCTGAATACAGATACGGAAAAAAAATAATAAAAAAGGAATCTTCTGGCATTATTATTATATTTAACAATATGCAATATTATTTGATTATATTTATTCATGTACTATTTAAATAATGAGTATAATTTTTCTTAAAAAAAATAATTGCCCAACTTACGAAATAACAAAATAATTTTTTTTTACTAACTATATATCACCAAAAAAAATGAAACTACATAAATAGTTTAATATGTGAATTTTAATTTTCTATAAAAATTCGGAGAAAAAGAAATTGATTTAAAATAATAAAATACAATATTAAAATCATAGACAACTTAAAAAACTTAAAGAAAGGATTAAAAATAACATATTATTATTATATACTAAAAGGGACGAGGGGTTTACTATTTTTTCCACAGTGCACGAACAAATTTGTCGCTTAGTCAGAGTTGTTTTTTTATCTACAGTGAGCGAATGGTTTTACCCCTTCTTTATGTGTTTGGACGATTTTGATCTTCTTAGATACTCTAAGATTGGTTTGCTACATAGTGGATGGACTTTTATACCCTTGTAAGCATAGCATATCACGTCTGCCTCTCTCTCCGCTGCTCATTTCTTCTTTTCATTTTCTCTCTCAATTGTTTGCTCTCTCTCTCAGTTTCTTCGTTCTCTTCAAACCATAAACTCTGATCTCTATATTTTTCTTACTGCCGGTTTATGTTTTTTCGTCATCTTCTTCCTCTTCTGCTGTTATTTCTTTTTTCCCCCCCTTATTTCTGTGTTTTTTGTTCATTCATTTTTTCCTCTGATTTTCTCTCTCTACTATTCATTTTCACTCTCAGTTTCTTTCTTTTCTTTGAATCCTAAATTTTGTTTTTTGTGTTTTTCCTGTCCTTTGTTTATTTTTTCTGCCTTCCTTTTCCTCTTCCATTGTTGTTTTGTTTTTTCCCCTTATTTTTGTTTTTTGTTTGTTATTTTTATTTTCCTCTTTTTTTTTCCTAGTTTTTTTTTTTCCTGATTTTGGTTTTTGAACTTTAGATTCTAAAATTTTTACTTTGTTGTTTTTTTCTTTATTGTTATTTTGGTTTTGGTTTTTTTTTTTTTCTTTTTTGGGTTTTTAGTTGGGTTTTCTTTTTTTCGATTTCCTTTCTCTTATTATTATTATCATGTTTTTTTCTACATATATATTAGTGAACAAAAATTTTTTGTTTTTTTTATTAATTTCGGTATGTTTTTCTCAATATAATTTTTTGTTTTTGCACGTTTTTTTTCCCCTTTTTTCCCTCTTTTTTGAGTTCTTGGACGATTTTTTCTTTCTTTTTTTTTTATTGTGTTTTTTTTTCCTTCACATGTACATAATTAGATAAAATTATTTTTCGTGTTATTT
This sequence comes from Ficus religiosa, assembly GCA_024759925.1. Taxonomy (NCBI): domain Eukaryota; kingdom Viridiplantae; phylum Streptophyta; class Magnoliopsida; order Rosales; family Moraceae; genus Ficus; species Ficus religiosa. The sequence continues at coordinate 15,500 of JAFMPE010129530.1, forward strand.
TTACTTTTTGTTTTTCCTTTTTATTATTATTATTTTTCCCTCTGCATTTATATGATCAGAGAAAATTATGAAAAGAAATGAAGAGTATAAAATTAAATAAAAAAATGGGGTAAAGTCTTGATTTTGTTATATTTATTTTAGTAGTTTTTTTTTTTAATTTATCTTTATCAATTGTCTTTACCATTTTTAGTTTTTTTTTTTCCCCCCCGTCCTGCAACGCAAGGTATTAAACTAGTATGTGCTAAAAGCACCACAACCTAACATTTACTACAGTTGAAACATAAATAAAGTGGCGAGGCTGTCACTTCGGCTGATTCACTTGGTCAGGCTTGTTCTGTGTTTAGTAGTAGTAACGTTGATTTCTATGCGACAACTCATAAAGTCCCTGTATGCTTGTTGCTCGTTCTGTTTTGGCCGGCCTGGCCTAACAATTACAAACATCTTTCCCTTCAAAAATTATTATTATTATTATTATTATTTGTAAATAACGTTTAATAGTTTCTCATATATACTTCTGCACGTTTCATATATGTCTCTCATATTAATGACTTCTTTTCCCGAAAGTTTTGCTGAAATCTTCCCAAAATTTTCTCAAAACTCTCATTTAACACTGCCTTTTATTATTTTTATTATTACTATTTTTTTCAGAGCACAATGTCTACATTTCCCTAAAACATCCAAGTTTGCATCAAAATTTTCCCAATAATCTGTAGAAAACCATTCCCGACACGAAGGCACCGGTTTTGTTTTCATGTTTAGTCACTTTTCAAGTTCATTCGTTTTCCCCGTTATAAGCAATGAGATCAATGTGGAAAAATTATTTAAGTACAACTAAATGGTATAGGAAAGATGATTTTGGGCGTTTTGAAAGTAACATTCTAACAAGCCATGCCGTTCTAGTTAACAAACAGTCAACTTCAAGCCCCAAAGACATTCACATTCTAATTCCACATCATTCCATTTGCGATCCCGATATAACCACCCCAGTGTGACAGTAGCCAAAGAGCGTGAGACACCACAGATCCCCTTTTCTCTACAGCAATTAAAATGGAAAAAAAAAAAAAATGCACATTGACCACCCACCAAAAAAAAAAAAAAAACGATACAAATCTTAGCAGGAAAAAAAAATCTGTTACATTACAATAAAGGTTATAATTTATTATGTAAGTACAACAAAATAATAACAAAGAAAATTCTAGAAGAATGATAATATCATTTTTCGGCTTCAAGAGAATTGTACGTATCTTTGACACCTGACCAAAAATACATATGAAACAACACAACAGCTGAAACCAGCAAAGCACCTTACGTATAACTCGTTGACCCAAAAAAAAATAATGAGAAGGGCAAGAAAATAACTCAAGACCGGAGAAAAATACACAAGATCAGACCACGCAGAAAATTTCACAACTATCGTCAAAAAAATGCCACCTACAGCTACCGAACGCGGGTTGATATAACGAGAATCACAACCCCAATAGTAATATCAAACCCCCAAAGGAACAGCGTGACTGATTTCGCAGTCCATTCTTATCGGTAACCACCATATGGCTGTTGAGGACCATAACCACCTGTGCCCATCATAGGATTATAAACACCCGGCATGTTTGATCCAGGCGGGAACCCAGCTGGAGGTTGCATCTGAGGACCTTGTCCCATACCACCCATGTTCATTCCCATTCCCATTCCCATAGGCTGTTGGTTCATGCCTCCATAGAGCCCTACACCAGGAGCACCGCCCATTCCCATGCCCATGCCCATGCCCATCCCCGAACCCATCATAGGGTTCGGTGGAGGCCTGAGTACACTCGCACCTGTACGGCCCATCCCAGAACCAGAACCCATTGCTTTACCCATCGTCACAGTGGACGTTACCGGAGCGGCTGCAGGCTTCTCCATCCTCTTTTCTCTTCTGTTAAGCGCATCAAAATCAATCCCTATATCCGCCAATGGATTTATTTTGGCTGCACATGAAATATCATAGAACAGTCAGCTACCCAAGAAAGGCTGTTTAGAAAAAGAATAATAAGAATAAAAGGGAAAGTTGTCTTAAAAAATCAGAGCGCTCACGTCCTGAGATATTCAAATTAACAAGTCCTCTGCTCAGAGTATCGGCCCAGACTGTTGACTTGGTCTCAAACTTGTCCTTGCCTGGGTTAGTAGTCATAGGGTTTTGTCCCGTTTGCGTAAGACCACCCAAAAGATCATTCCCTTGCTGCAAAGCCGGTCCACTTGATGCTTGATAAGAAACAACTTGTGGAGCAGCACCCTGTTGGGGAAGGAAGTTCCCATTGTTAAGCTGTCCAGCTGGTCCCACTGCGTTTTGTGGAACCGTGTGCGAAGTCACGGAAACTGTAGATGCTCCCTGTTGTGGATAGAAGCTTCCGTTATTTGGAGCAGCCCCGAATGGTCCTTGTGGCAGATAATTTCCGCTATTAAATTGCGTACTTGGTCCAGTTGGCATTTGAGGAACCACATGCGAGGTCAAAGGAACAGTTGGTGCATGTGAAAGATAATTCCCATGTTGTCCAACAGCGTTGCTTTGAGTCTGAGGAACCATATTTGGAGAAACAGTTACCACAGATCCTGGCTGCGGTTGAAAATTTCCAAAAGCATTAGTGCCCGGCTGTGCAGGTGGGGCTGCTGGAGCTGAGAAAGGTGGCTGTAAAGTAATGGCAGGGGATGGCCCAGAAGGCGGGAGAATATCTGCTAGAATATCAGTGTTCTGGTTTGAAGTAGGGAGCTCTTGAGGCAAAAACTCTGGGTTCGTTGGAGGAGTTTGGACAGAAGAGAAACTGGGTGCGGAATAAGTTAAGCCAGACAATGAGTCCCTGAAACCAAAATCAGGACCCGAATCTGCCTTCAGGGCACCAGCATGCGTAGTAGGAATGGAAGCGGAAGCCTGTGGTAGAGCTTGGGTAGTATCAGAAGGGACGGCTTTGAAAGGAGCGTCACCAAATGGGTCTTCAAAGGCCTGCATCAAGTCAATATTACTCTTAAGATATCCTTTACCAATAAGTATACCAAAACCATACTTGATATTTATACACCCCAAGTTCCCTTGAAGTTATAGTTTCACATTTATAATACGTGAACTTTTAACATCGTCACACACATTTAATGGCATCGGAACTGAAGACTTCTGGACAATAGAAATTTAAACATTGGTACTTCAACTAATTTGGTTGGAAACAAACAATGGGAATTTTGCATCGAGAGAGAGATGGAGACTTTGGAACGTCTCGAAAATGAGAAATATTCAGCTTCCTTGTGGGCCTTGAGGCTTGACTAGCAAAGCCTTTAAAGATTCCTCATTTTCTTTTATCATTTTGAATTGAAAAGATATAAATACTGGGGTGAGTAGATGTTAAGATCTCTGAGGGTTTCTCATTCGTAATCTTTAACTCTGTTTTTCTTGTTTAGGTCTCGAAATCTTGTCATCATTCCTTTGTGCTGAAATAAAGGGGCATTCTTATTTTATTAATATATATATATATATATGTATATATATAAAGATCTCATCCTAGAAGTTTCTAACAGGACTACCTGATTCGTGACATTAGATGTCAATGGTGCTGCTACGAAAGTGGCTGCTGAACCAGAGTTTACATGCGGCTCAGCTTCGGAAGTAGCAAGGCCAGACACAGTGGGCACGATGGCCAAGGCTAGGCCGCCAAGCAAGTCCACCTCAGCATTATTTGCATCAGCAGGTTTAGCTGATAAAAGGGGAGACATCATCAGCATGAGCTTCTAACAATACATGTTTATATCATACAGTAAGTAGCTAAACAAAAGTCCGTCTTAGCTTCTAAAATCCAAGCACACAGAAGAAGATTAAACAAGGAGTTAAACTCTTGAACATTTTGAAAACGTTAGCCGATGCGAGTGATTATTAAAAATAAAAATAAAAAGATGAAGCAAAAAAAAAAAAAAAGGGTAAATTAGAAACAACAGTAAAAACAAGGGATAGCAACATGCGAAGCATTGACAGAATTGCACGAACAAGAAACAATAATTATTAGCATCGCTGCTTAAACAACATGCTGTGCAACGTTTTCAAAATCGACAAATAATGTAGTATTAGCCCAGATACGGTAAAGTGCAACACAGCTGAAAAAAAAGTGCCTAACTTGAAAAACAAGTAAACTTTGGTACCTGAAACTGCACCACGTGGATCAAATTCATCAAAAGCCTGCACCTCCTGGTTTGCAGGAGGTACAGACGTATTGGGAACATTCATTGGTTGGCTTGGATGATTCTGATTGTTTCCTGGTGGTGATGAAGAAGTTGGATGATTGTTAGCTGCAGGAGAAGCAGCTGTAGGAGCAGCTGCTGCCGGAGTTTCCCCATCCCTGGTATGAAGATATTCTTGATTAGCCAAGGACTAAATATAATTGTAAGAAAGACAAATATTCATTTCCAAGAAAAAAGTTTACCTTTCGCTGTGAACTGGGCTTCGAGATTCACTTATAACTTCCTCATAACTAGGAGGGGCACCAATGTTTTGTTCGGAAAATTTCCTATCAAGCCTCCTGCCAAAAATAACTTGCATTTGTAACGAGAGAAACCATGTCCAATCTTCTGCTCAGAATCAATTCTACCCATTTAAAGCACCAAAACAAGCATAATTACGGACACAAAATACCTTCCATCCTGAGAATCATCGCCTCTGGCCCCGCTGCTGTGAAAAAGAAAAGGAACAAGTACTAATTTAGAGGAGGAAAAGAAGGGATGATAGTTTGCATTATCAGCATGCTCTAAAAGTGAATAATTACAATTTAAAGGAAATATTCCAATACAAAAACAAGACAAGAGTATTTCCATTCTCACAATTGAAGTACAGGATATTCATTTATTTCAAATAATTAACCCTCACAAAGTAAACAAAACAGTGGGAAAAAATAAATATAAAACAACAAAAAACAAAATAGGGGAAGAAAAAGAAAAGAAAAATCCATGCCATTCCATAGCCTATTTGTCTTACTATTTATAAAACAATTACGTACTGAAAGTTTGAAAAACAATGAGAGAGGAAAACATACGTCAGCACAAAAATAAAATGATCAATGTGCCATATTAATACATCTAGTTAAGTAAACACATACCGAGAAGAATATTGACCGTCGTCATCAAAAGAGCGTTCTCTGTCTCTATCAGAGCTTCTACTTCTTTGGCCATATTGGTTCTCATCAACGCTTCGACTTCTTCCCCTGTAATCATCATCCCTGTAACTGTCTCTTCCATAGCGATCCTCATACTCTCTGCCATAACGGTCTCCATCACGATTATATGAATCTCCATTTCTTCCATATCGATCATCATCTCTGTAGCCCCATTCCCTTTCCCTACCATATGAGTCCCCATTTCTGCTATACCGATCATCATCCCTGCTTCCATAACGTCCTTCATAACGATCATCCTCAAATCTGTCACCATAACCACCACCACCTGAATACGACCCCGGCCGATACATTCCACCCGATGATGATGCACTGCGGAACCTGTCATCATATTACATTCATCAGACACATCAATGACATCTTAAAAAAATGTAGCAGCAAATACCAACAAAGAGGATGGGAAGTCCTCCTACTAAAATGAAAAGAAAAAGGACTAACATAAAAATAATATTAACTTCAAATGACAAAACCAAATGCCACACAAAAAGCTTAGGAAATACGAAGTGGCTAGGTAGATTTGAGGAATGTTAGTCAAAAGTAACCCGTCCTAAATTAATCACAAAGATAAAGATGAGAGATGTTGTCAGGGAACAAGCCAGAAGAGATGATCAGGAGGACAGGATCAAGATCAAGCTTTGACATCACGATCATAGATAACTCAAATCAATAAACAGCAAAAAAGATCCACGTTTTACTTTTATTGTTTCACAACACATAACCGAATTGTTTTTTTTTTTTTTTAAATCCAAAAATGATCTATTCAGATGAAGGTGAATAATACCAAGAAGAACATAAAAGTCAACATCATTGTTAAACATTAAAACCAACTTACTTGTCCCTATTTGCAGCAGCTTTCTGCCTAACTTCAATTATCCTTTCTTTATCATTTACCAGGCCTACAAGACTTTGAGATTTCTTTCTCACGTTGCTTCCCTGGTCTCTTCCGCTGGAATCAATATATTGAAAGTCGGACAGCGTCTGTCACATTGCAGACTATCCTTGTAATTACTCAATCAATTAAACCAAATCATACAAAACTGTGATTAACTATGTACGCAAATAATCGAAAGTGATCCGTAAAAGCCAAAACACAAAGTGAGCTAGAGATTACTGATATCTGATAAGCGTGTTCCCTTATCTCCTCTATGACCCGCTCCGACCCATGCGCTACCAGGTAATCCAAAACAGTCAAAGCCTGAAGATGTCCAACAACACAAGAATACATTAGTTTTGTTTGTGAAAACTAAGCAAACAAATGTTAAACATGCAGTGAACTGCAAAATGAAGTCTCCACAAATGATAAGAATTCCATGACATTAGAAGTCAAAATCTTAATAGTAAACTTCCGGATAGAGAGAGAGAGAGAGAGAGAGAGAGAGAGAGAGAGTATGACCTTGTAAACATGCCTCCAATTCTTGCCCGTATCATTAATCCTCTTCCAAATTGCCGTCATGATCATCTGGTACTCGTGACTGCATGAACATTTAAAAATACATTCATAAAGACGAAATTTGTGATGCAAATAATCGAAATATACTGTATCCATATTAGGATGTCTGGATTTTATTAGGATTTTTTTCAATTGGGATTCCTTGCTACAAATTTTAATTAGGCTTTTTTTTCCGAATAAAGAAAAATATTTGTTATTTTCAGATGGTAGTCTGATTGTAGTTAAAATTAAGCCACATCGTGAAGCTTACTAGTTTCTGGTTGCAAGTGCAATATCAGCAAGAAGTGATCCATGTGGACCCCAGGGCTCATTGCTAGTAGCATCAAGAACCTGGAACAAAATAGGACCAACAAGTTACTTCTCATATTACACACACACACACACACACACACACACACACACACACACACACACACACATTTTAAAGCATCAAATCAGCATCATAATTTGTACAACAAGCCTTGGAATCATAAACATGAAAGTAGGTAATACCTTCTGTTCTATTCCAGGAACTTTAAGAACCTTCTTATTAACCTCTCTCTTACTGCAACAATAGAAGAGACATTAATTAATAAATTCCCTAATTTCATATCTTAAAATAAAAGATTCACACCAAAGTGTTCTTTAAGATTTCGATCAACAACAAGTTATAATAAATATGATCATGAAGAATAATAATAGGATAATAAGATAGCAGGACTTACAGGTCCCTAACAGTTTGATCAAAGACCTTCTTCATTGTAGATTCTTGATATTCAGACCAAATTGCAGAGACCCAATTGAGATAATTGAGATTCCTTCTGGAATTCAATAGTTTCTGGAATCAGCATTGACCATACATCATAGATAAATTCTTCTAAGATTAAGCCAATTTAACAAATACATAACAAAGAATCATCCAACTAACGAGCTGGGGAAAAAAAAACAGAAAGAGAGAATCATTTTCCACTTTGAACCGTTAAATATACACGAATTGATCTCTGGGGAAATCACAAGTTTGGATAATATTGAATGGTTAGGCAATATTAGAAGAAAATAAAAGAAACCCATATCACGAAATGATGGAATAAGATTCACAGGTGAAAACAGATTTATTTTTTTGAGAATTTGAGGAGAAATATGGGAAATTGAGATAGATCTGAAAGAGATGAAAGTAAGAGAGAAAGAAAGGCAGATCTAGTAAAAAAGAGAGACGAAACCTGATCGAAAGGAAGAGGAATAGCCGATCTGATCGAGAAAATGAAACCAAAGAACAGCTTTCTATTTGCTTCCCTCCCTCTCTCTCTCTCTCTCTCTCTCTCTCCCCCCTTCTGAAATTCGGTGTTTGTTTGCTTAGAAACCAAAAAAGAAAAAACAAAAGGAAAGAGAAAGATAGACCGACAGAGAGAGGAAGGAAGGAAGAGAGAGAGAGGGAGAGAGAGGGGTAAATTTTAATTAATTTTTGTAATAAAAAAATACAAATAGAAAGGGGAAGAAATAAAGAAAGAGAAATTCGGAGTGAATATGAAATTGAAAATCCTTCCAAAAAAAAAAAAAAAAAAAAAGAAGAAGAAGAAATTGAAAAAGAAGAGAAAGACAGACAGCGCAACTTCCACGCAGAGAGAAATAAGCCCCTTCGTTTTCTTTTCCTTACTTTCTCTCTAAATCTCCCTCCACGTTTTTATAATATTCTTTCATTATTTTATTTTTTTTTTGGCTGAATATTTTATTTTCTTTGTTTGAAGGATTAAATTATGGAGAACTTTTTGTTAGTATA
>JAFMPE010129542.1:2189-12442 GCA_024759925.1 Ficus religiosa
ATTGAAATATGACCTTTTTGTAATATATAATATTTTAAATATTTTATTTTACCTCAACTTTATCAGTAAGATTATGTATATGTCTAACTCACCCTAATTAAAAAAATGAGAGAAAATTACCTAAATGATTAACTTTTTTTCATCTATTAATCAACATGACATAAATTTTAGTTAGTTTTAGTTTAATTTTGTATCACATTTGTCTGTTGTTAACCTTTTGTATCATATCAGTGTAATGGTCTTCAAATTTATGTCATTCAAATGCTTTCCTCATAAAATTAAGAGGTGCACAACTTAAAGAGAGGGGTAAAAAATTAACAAGAAAAGCAAAATAATGTTTATTGAAGGTTAATTAGAGAGAAAGAGGTAATAGCATGTGATAGTTATCAGTCCCTATAAAGAAGTGGTAAATTGTGTAGTCCTACATTGTTTGGAAATAAATATATATGATGGTTCATCAGCAAAGATATCACCTCTTAATAGTATGAGGCATTTTGGGGTTGAGCTCAAAAACTCAATATCATATCAAAGAGAGGCATGAATCGTTTCAAATGGTTTCAGAGCCTATATCCAACTGGAAGTGTGGCCAACGAGGACATTGACCCCAAAAATAAAGGGTGATTATGATAATCATCAGTCTCTACAAGAAAAATACTAAGTTATGCAGTATCGCATCGTTTGGAAATGTATATATGTGATGGTTCATAAATAAAAAGACTTCATCTTAATGACATAAGGCCTTTTGGTCTAATAGCAAAACCGTGCGAATACGAGATCCAAAATAAATAATATCACACCAAAGGGAAACATGAGTTGTTACGTAACATATTTATGGAAGATAAGTTAAGTACATTATTTGTTATTAAAAAAAGTAAAAATGTAATTTATGAAATGTTCCTTAATTCTTATCATTTTTATGTCTCTTTAATGATATCATGATGCACTAAATTTATTTATTTTTAAATAATAATATATCAATTAAAAAATATTTTTTAACCACATTAAATACGTGAATTAAGTAAATGTCATGATATAAGTAGATGGATACGGCAGAGGACACGAACAAAAGACATACAGGTAAAATCCGATCATCGAGGGCTTAACTTCGTGGGCCTCCTTCGAACAAATAGTGGGCTTACCTCACACGGCCCATGGGAAGGCCTCGCAAGGAACCGCATTAATGTCCATTCTCCGTTGTTCACAGACAGATCGGGTTTTTGTAGTGCAAGTGAATCTCGAAACGAAACGAAACGAAACGTCATCCTCGAAACTCTTTCAATTACAGTTACAGTACGTTAGTTCCTCCTCCACTTTAGATTAAAAATTTTATACCTGGCTGTTATTCTCGTTTTCAACACCCAATTTTGAAGTCCTGGACTTTTAGAGTTATTTCTAGGGTTTATTTTGGGTTTAACAATTTTATATGTTCGGATTTTGACGGGAATTTTTAGAATTACTGATATATTTATATATATATGTATATTTTCGCACTTGCTTTAGAGCTAATTTTGATTCACTTTGAAAAAATTTTCCCGGCAATTTTTTATTTTCTTTTTTAATTTTTTCGCGCTTGCCTTAGAGCTAGGTTTGATTCTCTTCGAAATATTTTCCCGGGAAAGGGATTTCGTTTTACGGGTTTAGTTTTGTTCAATTACTTGGATTCTTAGTTGGATTTAGCCAGAAAGTTAACTTTTTTGACGTTTGTGTGTGTGTGGTTTCGTATGTATGTAACTTCAGACCTGAAATAATCTGTTTGTTAGTTTTTGTGTTGATTTCTTTTACACTTGGAGTGAGTTCTTTATGTTTTTTTTTTTTTTTTTACCTCTCTAGTAATGCCTACTTTCCCGAAGATTGTGTTTGGCTGTGATGCAAACAGTTACTTTTGGAACCTAATTTGTGTTTTTGCATTGGTCTGTAATAATGAAGATAAAGCATGTGATAAAATGCCAAAGATTAAGTTTTGATGTAAAACAGTTAGTTTTTGGAACTTAGTTTTGGAGTTAAGACACTGGAATGGGGTTTGTTTTCTATTAAACCAACTTCTTGTCTTCTTCACTTTTGTTTCTGGTTGCTTGTGTGGAAGACGATCAGTAGTTTAGCGTTGGAAATAGGGGAAGAAGATGAAGCGCAAGCGTGGGCACAAGAAAGGGAAGCCAAAAGGGGTGCCCGCTAAGAGTGCCAAAGTGGAAATTCCAAGTGAAGCTGGTGTAAATGTGGAGAATGATTCCGGTGCAGATGAGTTCGATAAAGATAACAAGTATGACTCAGGAATGGAGGTTGATACACCTTCTTCGACCGGGACTGATCAGCCTCATAATGTTGCTAATGTCAATCCTGATGGCTCTATTGGTAAAGGGATCGGGAAACCGCTTGGGCGTGTTAAGGTGAAGCTTAAAACTCCGAAAATGATGGAGTCCCAAGTGACTTCTTCTGATGCTCCAACACTGAGTGACACTGATAAGAGTAGCCAGCAAATGGATTTGGACAAACAAGCCGTGGTTGCTGAAAAAATGGAAGATAGTGCCAATTCATTGCCTGAAGCTAAAATGGACGCACCTGAGAGTTCGTCTAAGAAAGCTGGAAGCATAAAGATTAAGTCATCAAAGGCACCTGGATCAAGTAGTAACCAGAATATTGAAGCTGTGCCTACAAGAGATGGGAGTCCACTCCAAAAGGAAGAGATTACGCCTCGGCAGGATTTTCGATATGACAAGCACGAATTAGAAACTGCCCTGATGGTTTGTCAAAATTTCAAACTGAATCTTTCTTGAGTTTGTTGGATTAAGTCGATTTTTTTTTTTTTTTTCTTTTGGGTTTCTGTTGTACATGTGCCTAATGCATATGTCCTTGTGTTTGCCCGCATATTTTGCTTGTGCAGGTGATAAAGAAGGTGATGAAAATGGATGCAGCTGAACCATTCAATGTCCCTGTGAATCCTGTTGCTCTTGGAATTCCTGTAAGTATAAGTTATTTATGCGACATACTTTTGCATCTGTATTTTCTAATTGTAGGTGAAGAAATTTAATTCGCCACAAGTTTATTTAGTTAATTTCACAGTTGTTTGGAAGCAAACTCACGTTTGTTCTCATTGATTTTGGTTTCTGTATGAAACAGGATTATTTTGATGTGATAGACACGCCAATGGATTTTGGGACAATATGTAGCAATCTCGAAAGTAGTGTAAAATATGAGAATTCCGAGGATGTATTTAAAGATGTGCAGTACATTTGGGACAACTGTTTCAAGTATAATAATAAGGGTGACTATATTCTGGACCTTATGAGACGGGTGAAGAAGAATTTTACAAAGTATTGGACAGCAGCTGGGTTGTATAACGGACAACCAAGGGGAACTAACGGTGAGGAGTGAATGGTTATAGCTTTCTCCCCCATTGATATGCTTTGCATTTCTTAACTGAGCTACTCGCAAGTGGATCTGTTTTTGCAAATAGCAGACTTATGATTTATCTTCTGTTGTTAATATGAAGATTCTAGTCTGTGTGCTTTAACAAGAGTCTTCGATCATTATTTCTTCATTTTAGGTGTTGAGGGCAGTCAAGAGAAGGCAGGTCAGATAAAAGTATATGTGAAAGGTCAATCAAAAAAGATTGGTAGAAAATTTGGGTACGTTTCTTCATCTTACTGTTTGTGAACCAGTTAATCTTACAATGTGTCCGACTGTTTTATTTTCCGTTACTTCATTTACCTAAGAGTTAAAGTTTGGCCATATCTTTGCTTTTTACCTTGTGATGTGTTCATTCCTTTTGCTTTATCATTTTGTTGTCCCTGTTGCAAACTCATATACAAGACACTAGGAACATAACAATCAGGTTCATCTTGTAATGGCTCTTGTTTAAGTATGATGTTTAAAATTTTGAACTGTCAATGTCATGGACTTAAACCATGTAATGTTATAACTTGGGAAGATATGAAGACACAGGAACCAAAAAAATCCTCTTGCCCGAATTTATAGCTTGAGAAATACTGTGTGCGCGCGCGCGTGTGTGTAGGTGTGTTAAATTCAATTTCTGGAATCTTTAGTTTTCTACTTAAGCGATTTTGTTCTGGCATTTTTTTTCTTCTGGACTATGTCTTTATAAGTAATGGTTCTTTGTGTTATTCTCTTCTGCAGAAGGCGCCATAAATCAGATTGCCTATGTGCTATATGTGTTCTAAAGCGTCGTAGAAGGGAACGTGAGGAGAATGCTCGGATTGCTAAAAGCCAGACTGAAGGTGGTGATAATAATCTTCCTCCAGAGTTTAAGCAAGAGGTATCACTGAAAATTTTGGAGAGAGCTACCCCAATTTTTTATTGTGAATTTTCGTTATGAATTCTTGCTAGTAGTTATATGAAAACTTGAAGATATTTGAGGAACTAGCATAATGGTTTTTAGAAAAAAAGTCTCATCCAAATTTTAAGTCATTCTGAGTGTTTGTTTGTTTGTTTGTTTTTTTGTTTTTTTTGGTTCCATTTGCAATCTAGAAAAGACTAAAGGTACAATCTTAAAATTCGTACATAAAAACGGCAATACAAGACCTTTTTTTATTGTATTGTATTTTTTACGTGAGAGCATTAGCAAAGGCCATTTAAGTTGCTATTGTTGCATTTTAGAGTACTGAAACTTTGAGATGTTTAATTGTTTAACACGAAAAATAGGGAATTCTTTCCTATCCGGTTCATTAGATTGGTTCTGCCATTCATATCATTGTCTTGTTATTGCATTTCCCGCTTTTGAAATTGTACCTTTGTTAACTTTTTGTCTCTCTCTTTCTCTCTCTCAAAGGAATCCTCACCTGCAGAGAGTCCTTCGGGTGGTAATTCATCATCAAATATGGATGAATCTTTGGTTGACCCGAATGTAGATGCTGAAGTGGAACAGAGCAAAGAAGTGAAAATGGAGGAATCCAAGCAGTACGGTCGCTCTTCAGCAGATAAGGAAGAAGAGGAGGACGAAGGGGAGGAGGATGGGGATGACGAGGATGAAGGAAATGAAGTTGAGATGAAAGATAAAGGCAATGAGGAAACAACAGAGCAGTTTGACAAGTCAACCGATGACACAAACAAACAATCCCTTCAACCACTGGTGGAGAAATCAGGAAATGGAATCCAGTCTGATTCTTGTAAAGAAGATACAGTAACGCAACAGGAGGAAGGACCAGTTCAACAGCAGCAGCAAAAGGTATTTCGTTCATTTTTTTTGGCGCATCAAGCATTATAGACACATGCCATAGACAAGAGTTAGAAGTCGCGATACTGTATATAAATTTGAGGTCTAGATCTTCTCTGTTGAACATCGTACAACTGACCAAAAACTTAATAAAGTTTATGTTACTTACCGGATCAAGCTTAACAAGGATTTTTTTTTTCTTTTGTTCTCTTATTTTCCTTCTTTAAAGGGGAGAGGAGAACCCCAAAAAAAAAAAAAAAAAGGCGTTTACCTTTTGGTTTAGGAAGTGTCTGAGGCTTGATTGTATAATTTGTTACAGGAGTCGCAAGAAACGTCTAGAAAGGTTAAAGCACCTCAGATTAAGCTTGTTGAAAATCCCATGCTTCTGGAGTTGTGTGGAACCCTATTCCCTGACAGTAAGTGCAAGTCCATCTGGAGTGGGCCGCATTCTTTAGTTCGCCGTAAGAGTACTTCTCGTACTAGTTCCCTTCAAGCTGCCATTGATATGCTCATGAAGTAGTCGGATTGTAGATGCTTAGAGTTTCTTACCGTTTGAGTACTTTCGTCATCGACATGTGAGGTAAGCCAACATATCGTTGTGAGTTTTTTTCTCTTTACAATCTTGACTGCTTGCCTTCCTTCAAGCCCGTGTTTAATGTTTCTTTCGCAAAACGAACATCTAGCGAGAACTAACCTTCAGATATTGAACTGCTCGTGGTGCATTCTTGATTTGGTCTGGTTACTTGCAGTTAGGAGATACCATTGGACTGTTTCTTACTTCTTAACGTAAGAAAAGACAGGCATCTTTCAACGTTCTGAGCTCTCTGAGCTTCGTCCTGGTTGGTTTTTGGGGTTGAGAAGTAGGATTTAACATCCTAGTGACAGTCAAAATGTTGTAACATCTGTAATTCACGTATAAGTATTTTTAGTTGTGTACAAATATCTGATCAAATCTGTAGTTGCAATAGTGACCACCTTTTTTTTTTTTCTTCGTCTCCTTTTCTTGCTTATGGGAATGTTATGATCCTGGCATTAAACATTGTAATATGGACCCACCAAGTTAAATCAGCTTAAGAGAAACTGGCTGACCAGATTGTTATTTTTGTCAACTTTTTGACGCATCCCATTTTTACGCTCATATTATATAATCAGAGTACGTGAGAAAAAAACTTAAAATCAAAAATGGAATTGAGACATTACAATAGTAATTCTAAAACGTCCATCTTCCGAATCAGTTCGCACAAAGCACTGATAACTCTTCACAACTTTGGTTGGGCCATTACACCATCTGGCAATCCTGAGAAATCTCTTCAACCCCACTCCAGGTTAAGGACTTAGCAACCAAAATAACGGGTAACTTCCGAAGCCACCGATGAAATAAATATTGCTCATTTGCTCCCATCTTTGACAAGAATCTACAGTCTCTGAGAAGTAACCAAGAAGCTCCAGTTTCTCTGAGGCAATCTCATGGCAGATCATATCTCACATGTCCAAGGTATAGCCCACATGCAGGTGCCATCGGACTAGCAGCAGTTACGGTCTTTGCATTCAGAATCCTTTCAACTAAATATTACATTAAAAATTAGTACATTACAATAAGAAAGATAAACTAATAATAATCGCAAAATAAATGGTGCGGTAGAGATGAAACACACCATCCGATATTGTTAAATTTCCAGTGCCAACCGATTTCAGTACACCAACAAGAAGTCTTACCTGAGTAAAGCAATGTATTTGCAATAAGTTGGTATCTTGACAAAGATATTTCACAAGAAATAGTAGAGAAGTTGAACAAGCAAGAATACCAACTTGATGATAAAGAAAAGAGCGTGCACGTGCTGTTACGACAAGGCAACGGTGTTTCCTCTGCATGCCGAAGCCTAGATTAGTCCTGCCATTGAAGCATTCTACCTTATCGTGGGTGGACAACCCAGCTTGAAGACCCTCCCCAGTTAAATTATTTTGTTTTCTCTCTGCTATTGAAGGAAAATAAGGAGAAGAAAGAACTTCCGTAACATTAAGTTCATCCAAAGTTTTCACTGGTGATTTTGCCTGTAAGTGAAAAATCACTCTAAAATCAATTACATAAACGAAGCAAATCTTAAGATAACAAATAAAAGAAAATGAAAGCGCCAAGAACAAACCTGACAACCGGCTGCCCGGAAGGAACTAAAATCATGATGGCCAACAAGAACTTTACAAGCTGCCTGGACAGAGGTAAACAAGTCATATTTAAATGAACGGAAATAGCATTTCTAGAACTAATTGTTGAGGATACTACGTCAACCTGCATAGCAAGAAGATCTAGTTCTTCAGGTACATGCCATGCACGATCTTTCTCAAAAGTTGACAAAGGCTCCGGCCCAGACAACAAGCGGTAAAAGTACCTGAAAGAAAACATTTTATAAGAAAAAAACAAACATTTTGGAAACATGAATGCGTGTCCCTTGATGCAGAGCTATGCTTGAATGAAGTTTTAGATCGAGTACCTACGTTCTCTCTTGAGCTTTAAATCTAGCATGAAAATCACGCGGAACACGATGAACATCAACCACCATTACGTCACCTTCATTCTTCTGAAGAAAATCAAAGAAAAACAAGACTATATTCCATTGTTCTGAGAAAGAAATATATACAAATATATATATATATGGATATGCCTTAGCCATCCAACTTGGATCTGGATTAAAAGTACATTCAACTTATGTTTTGAGAAAAGTACTAATCCCCGTCTGATATTATGGAAGTAAAGCTTCTAACCAGCCATAATCTTTATCTAAGTTTTAGGTGCTTCGGCAAACATAACATCAAGAGAGGATTTAGACAAAAATTGATGAAACTGAAACTCTCACTGCATCCAAAAAAAAAAAAAAAACCATATTAGACTTTCTAAGCTTTTTGTTAAGTGGCCCAGATATATTTTTTAGACAAATTTTTTTAGACATGTCACATATCACGTAATGAGCTAAAGCTGGGTATGGCTTTAGGGTAGTTCCGTTGTTGTGATTAATCCAAATCATCAGAGTTGTTCAGACTCAGTCGAAGCAAAATCAGTAAAACATAATGATCAATCACAAATTCACTCATATATGTTGTGAGAGACCGCACCTGTAAGAAATGGTTCACAGCTCTTTTGACCACAGCAGGCTCATGAGGTGGTAACTGCATTTCAACAAAATGACACAACCACGAAAAGTGAAGTTAGACATTGCAACAGCTTTATAAACTCAACACATATGCAAGAACAGGTTCATTACAAAGATCTTCATAATGGTAAACTAGAAAATTAGCACACAAGTAGAGAGAGACCTCATTCCCAAATTTCGGTAATGCGAACGAATTCAGAAATAGTACATTGCTAATCCAATGTAGAAATGACCATAATTGCATACCACTTCACCAGGTTTCCTTTTGCTTATGCGCTCAACATCAACATGACATACATTTGATAGGGCATGCACTCCAGCATCCTGCAACAGTATATCGTATTACTACATTATACATATATATATTTATTTATATATACCTATATAAATATCTATATATATATATATGAAAAATCTTATCAGGAACAAGATGAAAGTAACAAAACTAACAATAATGTTTTTGCGTCTCCAAAAGCAATGAGAGGGAAACTTACAGTTCGACTTGAGCAGAAAATTGAAACAGGCTGACCAATAAACTTGTGAAAAGCCTCCTACAACAACAATGAAATCCAAATTAACCCAGATATCTGATACCAAGGAAAATATGGATATATATAAATATATATAAACTTAGACTCATGTTTGAGACCCTTTGATTCAAACCTGATCCTTTAATTTAAAGCTCCAATTTTTCTTCAAACTATAAACAGTTCAGCGATTGCAGAAGTAAAAAAAAATAAATAAATAAAGTAAAATGGAAATTAAAAAAAAAAAAAAAAAAAAACCTCAAGAACGCCAACAACGGTGCGGCAATTGAGCTGCTGCTGAGAGCCAGAGAAGCGGGTCCCAATGTACTCGATGGCGACCAGATAGCGCTGAATTCTAGGATTTTGGCTCATTGATTTACACTCTTTCTCTTGTTGTTGTTGTTGTTCTTCTTCTACGACGCCTTCGTCGTCGCAGGGATTAATTTCGGTGGTTTTCGCCACCTTTGGAGGCCTCTGGGAAGATGATGGTTCGTTCGTGTCTTCTCGTGGGTGTTTGGAATCTTCTGTCATTGCCTTTTCCTCCAGTTTCTCGAGAACCAAACACACTCCCTAGGTTTTTTAAGGTTTCCGGATCTGGGTTCAAGCGTTCAAGGGGGTTATAGGTTAGCGAACTTGGGAACTGGATTTACCTGTCGTTTCTTCTGAAGATGTCGTTCAGAAGAAAACGACATGTTTGTCTCCTTAGCGGATGAATAGCGTGTCGTTTTTCTTAAAGTTTGGTTTTTATTCAAAGCGAAAATTCTTATTCTGCCGTTTGGTGTATATAACGTACATTTGTCGACTGTGCTTAAAAATTTATGCCGTCGTTTTTGCTCGATAACGGACATCTTTTGTTCTCCAAATGCGACCTTAACCTTTGTCGTCTTAATGAAGAAACAACCTTTTACTTGCTCTTAAATTTTTTTTTTTCATCGAATGCTTAGCTACAAATTTTTTTTTTTTTTTTTAAAATCGTTTAGATAGTTAAAAATTGAACACTTTGTCGTTTTTAGTCAAAAAAAAAACTTGGATGTCGTTTGAGTGTAAAAAGTTGCTGTCGCTTTCAAAGCTGCTGTCCTCCTGCCAGAACGTCATGTCGCACTACTACAATTCGGCTTCATAAGTGATCATATCTTTCTGCTGTCGTTCATTAGTTTAACATGGCTGTCGTTTATGCGAACACACTACGAAAATATGTTTAAAATTGACGTCGTTTTTGAAAGCTCATTCAATAACGACATGTCGCAATGCCATACTACTTCCTATACATACGTCATGACATTGTAGAGGAACTCAGTGTTGAAACCTTTTATCCGACTATCAATTATCCTAACAATACTAAAAGAGCAAGTATACCTTGTGTTGGTCGTCCAAAACGGTTTTTTAATGTTATCGTTTTACTAAACTTGGTTG
>JAFMPE010129553.1:2443-12695 GCA_024759925.1 Ficus religiosa
CTCATAAAGTTCAATAGTAATGCAAATAATCGAACTCCTAACCGATAGACGAGAGACATAAATTTGTCATCATTTTTTTGCTATGATGATAATAGTATCAAGTCTTAATTGTACGTTTTATTTTTCAGAAGCATTGAATTTTTATTATGAAGATTTTCTTTTTAAATTGAAAATAGAGGGATTTATACTCTATACCTTTTGGTAAATGTAATCACCATTTTAAAGATGATTTGCCCAAAGAAACGGGTTTACAAAGTCATTTGAAACATTCGGGAATTCATGGGGATTTCAAGTAGTATTAGAGATCCAAACAAGAAGGAAAATACACAGGGAATTCATGACAAATTGCCGGATTGCCACGCATAAAGTGTAGTGCTTGAGATTTAGGAGAAAAAAAAAAAAAAAAAAAAAGAGAGAGAGGAAAATTATAATCAAGCAAAATTGCTTATGTTCCACTGACCAATGATGGTGAAGAATCTCTGAAATCATTTTTGACCAACCAAAAAAAAAAAAAGAAGAAGAAGAAGAAGAGACTATCAAGTTGATGGGCAACAAATTTGGAACAAAATTTTAAAAAAATAAAATAAAATAAAGGGAACAAGTGAGACAAACCCAAATGTTGTTCAATATAAGATTTGTAACATTTTTAAGAGTGGCAAAACCCAGTTCTCTATCTCTCATCATGAAAAAATCCAAGAACTATTTTCTCAAGTATAACTAGAATGGGAATAAATAGCAAACAATGACCCACCAAAAATGCACAAGATAAGATGGAAATAACATATCCATCTCTTCCACTAAGCCAATACCAGCTGACTATATTAACATCAACAGATAATACCCTACACCAACAAAGTATCTAAACCGTAGATCGGAAGGACTTACTGAAGCTGATCCCTATACTCCTTTCAGCCCTGCAAGCTTCCTAGTATTCACATTCTTCAACAAAAATAGATGTAGTTATTTACACCATGGCCAATCTTGAACTGTCAATTGTTTGTTAACCGTCATAGAACTCCGCCCAAAACTCTTCTCAGATCAGCTTTCTGTTCCGCAGTAAGCCTTGATGGATATCTGACATCAAATTTGATTCTCAAGTTTCCTTTCCTTCCGGGTCCTTTTGATATCGGCATTCCTTCATTTTGGACAACCATCTCGGCGCCGGGCTTGATGATATCGTTTAGCGGGATCATAAGATCCCTTCCATCTAGGGTGGTCAGGTCAAGGGTCTTTCCAGTGAGCGCCTCCAATAGAGTTATCTCTTGGTTGACCACAAGATCATTACCATCCCTCTTATAAAGAGCATGAGGTTTCTCATCAACCACAAAGATTAAATCGGCGGGAATCACACCAGGCTCATGGTTACCCTTCTCGGGAAAAGTTATCTTTGTTCCTTTCTTCCATCCAGGTTTTATCTCGATTGTTAGAATCTCCTCCACAATGCGAGACTCGCTGCAAGGGAGTTGTGCATGAGTCCAAAGTAAATGAAGTAAAGGTAAATATTTGCGGAAAGTTAAAAGAATAATTCAGACACCTAAACGAAACTGGCAAAGTCCAGTAGTGCTACTAGATTCGTGCATTTCTAGTAAATAGATGTAAGATTTACACAGCAGGGGGGAAAAAGACCATAAGATTTGTTTATGTCCAGTAACTAAGATGGAAAATGAAACCTTAAGAAAAATTGAAAATAAAATAAAGGAGCAAATGCAAGAATACCAGTGAATTCGAGTAAAAAACAATGTAATTTTTCAGAAGAAATCGAAGCATCAGAACCCATAATACTATATGATTGATGACAACTACTTATTCGGGATGCTGAAAAGAATTACGGCATATGATTAGAACAAATAATATAAGTACACAGCACCACAAATTCCAAACAATAGAAAAAAGTTCCAAAAATGCAATTAAATATATTGACGCCACAGTAAAGCTGGTCAGCTACTGATCTGGCAAAGTAGATATGTTAGGTGTGAGAAATAAAACTTTAGAACAAACTGATCAAGGGGTTCTGATATGTATGGACATTCACGGGTGCTTTATTTAAAAAACTGGTGAACTAAATGATTGTGGTGGCCTCGGTAGCAGACATCTATGACTCCCATTTATGCATCCTACTAGTTCCATTGCTTAGTTTATGCGTTACAACATCTTGTCATCATTTGGAACTTTCAATTGGCTGCTTAACTTTCTGTCCTATGTATTCAAAATGGATGAAAAACCTTGCACTTCAAAGCTCTGAAATTCTTTGGGACAAGACATGGATTTGGCATTGCTTTACTCCAATTCCCGTTGTGATCAGGATTCGGGGGAGTTGGAAAAACCCACTACGAGCCTATCCCAAAAAATTTGATCCCCCCAACTGCCCTTAGATTCTAGAGGATGCAAATCTTAACAAAAAGGATAGGTTCATATGTTTATATGGGTTCTCGGAAATTGCTATTTCTACAATCAGCTTTCCTTTGTCCTTTCGCTTTGTAATTCTAATTTTCTTTTCCCGTGTATAGTGAACTGGACCTTTTAAATTTGAGCAAAGAGGGCTCCTTGGAATGAAGAATCTTTTGTAAACCATTTATCTCGAAGTGGGTTACTAGAAAAAGTTGTTTCTAGATGTATCAAATACTGTGTCATTAGAAAAGTTCTACCGAACAATAAAGTACCATCAGCTAAGATTAACAACTTGTTTGGTACGAGAGAAAAGTGGAAGGATGGAGCAGGGTAATGAGATTAGTGGAACGATTTGAGAAGATATAGTTGTTTGGTAGCAGAGAAATGAGGAGGGAATAGATTGGCTAAGCGATTTCAAATCCTTGAAAGAAAGGTTCTAAGGTTCTCTCTTTCCTCTCCATTTTCCTCACCTCGATTACATATCTTTATTTCCTCCTAATTTTCTTTCCATCCCAAAGCCTAAAAGGTGAATCCAACCCGAGTCAAGTGCTTAACGTGACTTCTTTCGGAATCTACAATTACAGCCACTAGTAAACCCAACTTTAGAAGTCCACGGTCAAGTCTATCTCCTTTAGAAAACAAACTAATCTTGTGTTCCACGCCAAAAAAAGGCTCTACTTTGAGTACTAGAATAAAGTGGCACTGACAAACTGGGAAGCAGTCTAACTTCAGTGGCCCATTATACCACTTAATTATTGCAATTCCCAGAAGTCTAAATTTACATAACAAAGTCTATAGACCGAAAAGGAAAACAATTTTAACAAGAAAATCAGTTCTTCCCAAAGAGAGCTAAAACCATAAATCAGATACAATTCACATATTGCAGAGATGGATATAATATAATGCGAATAACTCCCTAAAGAACGATTCTTTTTGGCTAATTCAATAAGCTAAGATTAGAAAAAATCTTCAAACAATTATCAAAACCTGAGAAGAATCCTTAGGAAACAAACAAGAATTCAAGAATTTGAAATAATAACGAAGAGGAAATAAAGAATTACGTTACCCAAACGAATCGTAGACGGTTCTAGAAATCTTCATCTTCTTCTTGACGCCTTTGTAAAGCTCCTCCAAGCTACACGGCAACAAATTCTCCACCGCATTGGCCTTCCTCTGACCTACTGCTCCTCCACTGACGCCGCCACCGCCGTTATTCCCGGCGAAATCGGCCCCTCCGTTGGGGGTCCTGAAAAACCCGCCGGCGTCCCTGGCGTAGCCCCTGCCCCGGCTGGCGCTCCTGCCGGAGCTCGCGGCGCCCTCGGATCCGAAGATCTCGGCGTAGATGTCGTCGGCGTCGCGCGGGTTGAAGCGGAAGGACGTGGAGTTGGGCGGGTGGTGATTGCGGAAATGGGAGGCGCGCGAGGAGGAGGCGGAGGAGGAGGAGGCGGGAGGCGGCGGCGGGAACTGGCCGGACTTGAGAGCCTCCTCGCCGTAGAGATCGTAGATCTGGCGCTTGGCGGGGTCGCTGAGGACGTCATACGCCTCGGAGATTCGCTTGAACTTGGCCTCAGCCTCCGGTCTCTCGCTCGCCGGATTCTTGTCCGGATGCCATATCATGGCCAGCCTCTTGTAGGCCTTCTTCAGGTCGTCCTCGCTTGCGTTCCGGTTCACCTTCAGTATGTTGTAGTAATCAACCCCCATGGCTCTCTCTCTCTCTCTCTCTTTTCCTCTCCTCTCTCTCTCTTTATATGTTCAGACATCCATATTCTTCTATATTTCCTTCCTTTTTTTGTTTTCGAAATAAATTAAAAATGAAAAAAGAAAAAAGATAGAAAAAGGAAAGATTTCTATAATTAATTAAGGATTTGGGAAGCTTTAGCAAAACGACACCTCTTGCAGTATTTGAGTAAGCAAATAGTATCATTCCCTCACTTTAAATGCTTTTTTTTTTTTTTTAATTCCTCGAATTGATTTTATTAATTAGTAATTTTTTTAGAGGCATATTAATTAGTAATGAGTGCGTTCTTTTTCTCCAAATCTTTTGACTTCTTTCCAAACGTAATGATCTTGTGCTCTTTTTTATTTTTATTTTTTATTTTTATTTTATTTTTATTTTTTTTTCTTTTTATTTTTATTTGTATTTTTGCTGTTGAGATAGTTGTATTTTGTGACCATTTTACTCTTGACCCTCTTGTTTAACAATTTTTTCTTTCCAGAAATTTTGGTAAACAACAATCATTTGCTTCTTTAATGTTGTACACTAAATTGTGTAAGTCAAACTTTTCCAAATTCTAACCTTTCATTAGCCCTCGAAACACAGACCAAAAAATAAAAAACTTTTTTGTTTGAAAAGAAAAAAAAATTTTAGTTTGTTTGCAATTTTCAAATTATTTCATTCTAAATTGGTTCTTCAAGAGAAGGTAATTCATTTATTTTCCTTTGATCTCGAATTAAATAATTGACGTTGACCGAATTTAGTTTTACAATTGTAAAGCAAAACAAATCAAATAATTACAAAATCAAGGAAACGACAAAAAGATTAATTCTTTTGGATTGTCGTTTTTGGTATGTCGGACTCGGAACTCCAAAAACAAAAAAACACCATCTCTTTCTCTATTTTTAAGCTCGAACGACAACGCCGTCTCTGAGCAAAGCCTCCGCCGCTCTCCTACCCGACACCAAGGCGCCGTCGAACGTGGCGCTCGTTAATTGGTCCCCGCAAAGGTACAAACCCGGGCCCACACGAGAATCTTTCAGCAGAATAGTTGGCGGGCTCTGATTGGGCTGAGCAAATGCGATCCTGTACGTCCTCAAGTGCTTCCACAACCCCACGTCCGTTCCCTTGAACCATCGCGAAATCTCACGGACGACCTCAGCCGTCAGATCTTCATCCGAAACTCCCTCGAACCTGCCGATGAGCGACACGGGGACCAGCGCCTTCCCCGGTGGGCCGTACGATTTCGCCACGTTGGTCGCGAAGAACATGTTGTTCACGATCCCCTCGCCCGACCCGTTCAGGAAAAGAACCGGGTCCTGAACCGGGATTGCACCCCGGTCCGCCGAGAAATACAGGCAAACCGTGCTCCGACCCGGTTTCCTCTGAACTGGCGGGGTTTTACCCTCCAAAAGCTTATCTGCTTCGGGCTGATCTACGGCTATGATCACTCCGAGCTCGCTTCGTACAATCTCTCCGGTTTGTAACCTCACCGCCGGCGAATGAGACCCCTCGGAATCGACCGACACAACTCTGGAATTGTACAGAATCGAACCGGACGGCAATTTCGCCGCTAATTGTTCCGGTATCGCACCGATGCCTCTCGCCGGAAGAGTGTTGTCGCCGAGAGCGAGGCATTTGAAGATGAAATCGAACAATCGAGAAGTCGTCTCGAGCTCCTTGTCGAAGAAGATTCCGCCGAAGAACGGTCGAAAGAATCGTGAAATTATCGAATCGGAGAATCCGGTGCTTCTGAGCAGGTCGATAGTCGGAACCTCGGTGGCGGTCAGGATCTCCTCGTCCGGTTTGCTCAGGACTCGGAGTCTCGTCGACGCGATGAGCAATTTGTCGAGGACGGATCCGATAGGGTTGGTTAGAGACTGCACAGAGTCGAGGAAGTGGCGGATCGGATCGGCGACGGTGTGGAACTCGCCGCCGTAGTAAACCCTAGCGCCGGAGTAGAATCGCTGGAGGTCTAGGGCTCGGTAGTCGAGAAGCTTCCTGGCTTCGGGGTAAGCGGTGATGAAGATTTGGAAGCCGCGGTCGAGGAGGAATCCGTCGACGGAGTCGGTCCTGACGCGGCCACCGACGGCGTCGGAAGCTTCTAGAAGGAGGAAGGGGATGTTCTCGGAGGCGAGGCGGGTGGCGGCGGCAAGTCCGGCCAGGCCGGCGCCGACGACGACGACGGCGGCCTGGGGCGGAGGAGAAGGGGAGGAGTTGAGAAGCGGTTGAAGGGACGAGGGTGATTGGGAAGCTTGGGGGGGTTTGGATCGGATGCGGAAGGGTCTAGGGGATGGAGATGGCGGGGGAGAGAGAAAGGAGAGGGAGGGGATGGGGTGGGGAAGATTGAGTGGCTGTGTCGTCGTGACTGTCATGTTTTTTTTTTTTTTTTTTTTGGGGATGGAAAATGGAAAGGACAGGACAGTTGCTGGTTGGGAAGTTGGAAGTTAGGGACATACGTGGCTTATCCATTCGAGAAACCGGAAACAACATTGATTAGTCAGAAATATGGTTAGGTGGGTCCCACGGGGTGACACGGTGGCTTTGAGTGTGTTGGGCCGGGCCTTAGCTTATGCTGATGAGTTGGGCCGAGAGAGACTCTCTCTCTCTGCCCTCTCTCAAACTAAAGATGTTTTCGTGATTTTGTAATAATTTGGTCGGATGTTCAGTTTTTAAATAATAGAGGCCTCTTAAATAGTAATAATTTAGTCGGATATTTTTTCAGCCAAAAGATCTAGGAGATGTTTTTCCTAGGTATTTCTATTTCACCTTTAACTTGAAAGTCTAGTCTAGTACAAGTTTCATGTTCGTAATGGGAGGGAGTCTTGCTCAGAATTCGGGACACGCACGCGCGCATATACATATATATATATATATAGAGGCTCCGGCTAATGTCCCACGCGAACGACGTCCTCCACTCAAGTCATGTTATATTTCTTCTATCTAAATGTTATTCTCTTAAAGATTTATGTTATAATATTATCTAAAAAGATAGAAATCGAAATATTTACTTTAAAGAATAAATTAAATAAATTTTAAAAATTATAGTTATAGCCCTCAATAATAAATTGATTTACTAATTGATTAAAGCATTGACTATATTTACCTATAACTATTGGCTTCAAAAAGTAATAAATAAGTCTGTCAATTTCAAAAGGTAATAAATAAGTTAATAAATCATTCAAAACCCTATACATGGACCCTATTACAACAATTAATCTAAGCAATTTCAATAAAATAAAATAAAAACACACGAAATAGTAAATCAATTTACTATTGAGGACTATAACTATAATTTTGAAAATTTATTTGATTTATTCTTTAAAGTAAATGTCTCTATTCCTGTGTTTCTAGACAATATCGTAACATAAATCTTCAAGAGAATAACATTTAAGTAAAAGAAATATAACATAACTTGGGTGAATGATATTCTACATGTAGGACATTAGCAATACCCTATATATACACACACACATGTATGTATGTATCCGGTGTGGGTAAAACTTTTTTTAAAGAATTTTTTAAATAAATGTTTGAAGTTTAATAAAATTAATTAACAAAATTATTGTTTTTTGAAAAATTATCAAATGTATTTTTTATTAATTGATTATGATTATTTTTCATTAATTGATTATGATCGATCACTAATTGACTTCTGTTTTTCTAAATTAAAAATTTGGTCATTTTCAAAAAATTGGATTTAAAAACTATCTATTTGACTAATTGTTCCTATATTCATTTTGTTAACAGGGATTTAAGTAGATTCATTTTTTACATTTGGTTCCAGGGTTCAAACCTTAAATTTTCATATCAGTTTTTATCTTTTTCTAAAAAATCAATAAAAATTATAATTAATTTTTGTAAAATTAATCAATTTCAACCTAAAAATTTCATTTCAAACACATACACCAAGCACAAGCTTAGCTATTATGGAAATGAGGTTTGTGTGGTGCTTTTAGAAACTGAGAGAAGAAAAACATCTTTGGTGCCAAAAAGAATCACAATATCTCATAAATTAGTGTTCCTTTAAAATACCTACAAAATCAACAAGGCTTGAATTCCTTTCTCTTTTTTTTTTTTTTTTTTTTTTTAATCCTCCCCTCAAGTTCACATCCCAGGAACACATTGTTCTCTGCACAAGTACTACTAAACCAATTCAAACACCCCAAAAAATAAACAAGGATACAGACAAAATATACAAGTAAAATGTTGACACACAACAGAACTTAGAAACTGTTGCACAAAGGTGCTGACAATTCTAGCCGTTATGCAGGCCTATAAATTATAATGCAAGCTTCATTCAGCCCCAAGCAAATGCAAGTGAAAAAGTCAGGTTCATTCTTCGTCCAGCATGGTCCGATAACTTCGTGCTCGAATTGAAAGCTCGTATTTTTCTTACATGACTCGATGCTATAAATGTCGGGTGTGCCAATGATAAAAGAAAGGAACACTCAGCAGCTGCAAACTAAAGTGGAGATAATTAAAAATTTTGGGCTCATACGGCAATGGCTTGACCGCTGATACTGTCGTGAAGCTGCAGAGAACCATCTTTCATCAGATTCAGGCTCAAACTCTTGAATCTTTCCCTTGAATACTGCCGAGACGCCTTCCTCCAGTCGGTTCCGGTTTTCATCATAGCAACAAATTCGTCATAACTTATACAGCCATCCTGCAAAGAAGTTTCGCCAAAAAAGTCTATGTGATGCATTACAAAGAAACGAGAAACTTATGGTCGACTTTCTGTTCACCATATTACCAACATGCTCTAGAAGTGGTCTTTAAAACTGCTTATGGTAAATGGTAGAAAAACAAACCTTGTCTGTGTCGACTTCACGCATGATTTCATTTAGCACCTTGCTATCAGTTTCGCCTGATTCATCTGCTAATGCTTCCCTTAGCTCATTCAATTCTATATATCCACTTCCATCTTTGTCAAAAAACATAAATGCCCTCCTGAAATGCTCGTCGTTCTCCATCCTCTGCAAGTGAATCGTCACTGCCACAAACTCACCGTAGTCCAGTACTCCATTCCCATCAACATCAGCCTGAACAGTTCAAGGTAAGAAACCAAGGGAGTTGTCCATATGTTTATCCAAATCAACCGAATCAAATAGACAAGTGCAAGCCGTGGTTCAGAAGTAGAAGAAGAGGGGAAGTAGAATTATGAATAATAGATGAGCAATGAGGTACTAATTATGAACATGCTAAAACAAATATTCATTCTGAACTTGATGGTGGAGACTTACCACTTCCATGAGCATCTTAATCTCTGGCTCAGCCAATTGTGAACCAACCTTTCGAAGCCCAGCCCTTAGCTCCTCGTAAGTTACCTTGCCATCTTTGTCGGAGTCCATCAATGTAAACATATCTCTGATTACTTCTACCTCTTCAACAGATAAGTGATCCGCAATGACCTATACATTTATTTGAACAAAAACCGAAATCATTTACACGTATTCATACTTTTTGCATCGTTGCAACCTTAACCAGTAATTTGGCACGTGCAGAACATCAATCATAGATGCTTACCCGTAAGGCTTTCTTTTTGAATCTATTCATGACAGAAAACTGCTTTAGCCTGGTCCTCACAATGTCACCTAATGGAACATTAGAAGTTTTTTTCGCGTTTTGTATCCAGGAATGCTCTGCAGTAACAAAATGAAATGAAAATTTTAAATCATTGCTGGTTTAGAATCATTCAAATCCCATTGCAGTAACAACTGACAGAAAGCATGTGAAATTATTGGTCTCTGCAAATGAAAGATACATTGTAAATTAGATTGTCCGGGCATGAGTAATATACACTCATGCCCACACGTATTCTACATTCTCACGCTCATCAGCTAAAATTTGCATCATTACATGTTTTGCAAGGACATGCAAGACAGGTTGGCAATCCAATTATTGACTAGGGATTGTCGCATGATTTCATTTTAGAAATAAAACCACGGTCCACAGGTACACTCTTCTAAATGAGGGACAATGACACTTTAATCATTAACCTACAAGAATCCTCCCAAACCCCACACATTTCTCTCTCTCAGCCTGATCTTAGACATAGCTTTCGCATTTTTATTCTTCTCTGCATGTCCGTTTCTTATACAATCAGAAAACTAGAGACTAGTTATCGGAACTCTCTCTCTCTCTCTC
>JAFMPE010129564.1:1523-11774 GCA_024759925.1 Ficus religiosa
TTAATATTTAACTTTCTTTTAAAACGACACGTCGTTTTAATGAAAATTTTGGTTTGATGTCGTTCAACAGTTATTGCTATCACAAGAATACGACGTATTCAAGAAAAATTCCGGTCACTTATTTACAAATAGATTTGTCGTCCACTATCCCAAATTCCCTGTCGTTTGATCCAACAACAGACGACAAGTTGGAACCCTGAAAATTATGATGTCGTTTTATCTCAAAAACTGCAAGTTGGTGCATACCATTTAACCCAAAAAAAAGAAAAAAAAAAGACATGCAAAACGTATCTAAAACATGAGAAACTATTCAATACAAAACGATTTCACAGTTCACTTTTAACAGATGTGAGAGACTAAAGTCTAATAATGCTGAGACGGTACAGTCTGTAGAGCATTCCCCACAGGCGCATTTCATAGGATTGGATTCTCTGAAACCTTAAAATGTGATTCCAGAGGATCAATAGCGCTTATGAACATGTTACTAAAAAAATTAACAGAAAAAAGAATGGGGAAAAAAAATTTTGACAACTATATTATGTATCTATCATCTATGATACAGTTGATGAGGGCTAGAATGCGGTAACACGATCACGATCACGATCACAATGGATGAGAAAATTGGTTACAAAATGGTTGCCAAAAGCCATATATGCAACAGAAGACAATAGGCAATAACACCTAGCCTTGCCCTGGGACGACTCATCAAAACCCTACCACCAGATACCCTGCATACATATCAACAAATAAACATCATTTTCACTCCTAATCAGATGAAGTCCTTGATACTAAATAGAGACACTAGATCGCAATCAAGACGGTACTATATGGAACTATGGTGGCGTTTGGTATTGGGTAATCTTTAAATGGGAATGGGAGTCTTCTCATATTCTCATGTTTGGTACAAGAATTAAAAATTTTTTGCATTCACATAAAACGTTAAAAGGAACGTTTGAGAGGGCATAAACATAAAATTTAGCACCGTACCAAATTCCATCAATACGATCTGCAATCAACTTCCCTTGTCTTGGAACAAGACCTGAGGTGTTTAGAGACTTGAAGACATGACCTGGGAAAGGAAGAGGAGGAATAGGTTATGAAAATCTTTTCCAAGCTTGAGAAACTATTTGAGATGATAGGAAACGTCATAGGACACAAACCTTTGTCCTCATCAGTTTCTTCATTGTTGATTAGACGATTGGACTCCAAATCAACATCGAGTGCCAGATGGTCAGCTGAACCCTTTCGCATGGTACGCACGTGAGCTGCCGATGGTACAGGAGATATTGTAGTCTTTCCAACTGGTCCCTATAAACATTAAAAGCACAATGTTTAAATATGCAGCTCCTATCTCTTCTGCAAAGTACAGCTACGTCACTAAATGTCGATGACCCAGGCATAAGCTTATACATAAATGCATATTGATCTATATGAGAGAGAGTGGCTTCTAGTTTTCAAACAAAAGATCTCATCTAGGAAAGTCATTAATCACCAAAAAAAGAAACTAGTGAGCAAGAACAAGGAATCTGACGCAATGCATTCCTAAGTTGACAGAACCATATGCAACTAACACAAGCTAAATAGTTGAGATCTAATAAAATTAAAAATTAAAACATAGGAATATTACCGTATCTTCGATTTCTGATATTTCTGGACCAGTAGGCAATGAAGGTGCTTCAAAAAGGCCCCTTTCTTGGGGAATCTCAGGCTGAGCAACCCTGCCTTGAAGGGAATCTTCAAGGAATTTAACCTTGATCGATAATTCTTCCACAATCTTCTGGCTCCCGGCCAACTTGCTACCAAGATCCAGGGCTTTTGATTGTGAACTTTCATACTCCATTAACAGTGACATAACCCGCCTCTCTAATAATGAAAGAGGTCCCTTAACACCAGCGGAATTTTGGTCTCCAAAACTATCCCCTCCTAACATAGCTATAATCTTCTCCAAACCAAGCATGAGTTCAGGGAGTTCATTCTTCATCTTTTCCGTAACTTGTTTATCACTGACATGGTCTTCAATTTCCTTCTTCAGCAGCTGAATTTCAAGCATCTGCGTCTCAAGGGTTAACTGTAACTTTTCTTTCTCGCCAGATAGTGAATTTATCTGATGTTGCATGCCAGTGAAATTATCAATCATCTTAAAGAGCTTCCTCACGTGAGTTGAATTTTGGGGCTCCAAGTCTCCTAATTCGGACTCTACTATGGGAATCTCGATGTCTCTGATCTTGTCGAAGAGGGTTTTGATTTGGGATGCTGACAGGAGGGAATCTTTACACTCTGAAGCAATAAAAAGGGGAAACAACTAATTAGAACTCTACTGGAAGGGAAAAAAAAAAAAAAGAAAAAAAAATCCAAACTTATCATTCACCATAAAAGAGAAAAAAGACCTTGTTCTTTCATCAATAAGGAATTGTTCAATGACGAAACTTCTGCCTCTCTTTCTTTTAATGTAACCTCCTTGGCCTGATAGTCCTCTATCAAACGCCCCATCTCGCTGCACGAGTTCCGTAATGCTTCTACTTCTGCCTCTCTTTCCCTTAACTTAACCTCCTTGGCTTGATATTCCTCTATCATAAGCCTCAGCTCGTTGCACGAGTGTTGTAATGATTCTACTTCTGCCTCTCTTTCCCTCAACTTAATCTCCTTGGCTTCATATTCCTCTATCATAAACCTCATCTCACTGCATGAGTTTTGTAATGCTTCTACCTCTGCCTCTCTTTCCCTTAACTTAACTTCCTTGGCTTGATATTCTTCTATTGAAAGCCTCAGCTCGCGGCATGAGTTTTGTAATGCCTCAATTTCTGCCTCTCTTTCCTTTAACTTAACCTCCTTGGCTTGATAACCTTCTGTTGAAAGCCTCAGCTCACGGCATGAATTTTGTAATGCTTCTACTTCTGCCTCTTTTTCCTTCAACTTTATCCCCTTGGATTGATAATCCTCTATCATATGCCTCATCTTGCTGCACGAGTTTTGCAATGCTTCTACATCTGCCTCCAACTCGGAAACCGTATTTTGTTTCACATCCAGTTCTTCAAGTGCCTTATCATAAGTTGTTATAGCTTCTTTCAGACTGTTCTGCAAATCTACAATTGTTGATGCTGCCACACTAGTAGTGCTCTCAACCTGCTCATGCAGAGCTTTAACTTTTCTGCTAGCGAGGGACAACAACTCTGCTGCTTTACCACATTTGCTGCCTTCAACAATTCGATGAGCATCTTCCGAGGGGACTCCACCAATTTCTCCTAGGGAGGAAGCATTTCTCAGTTTTTCCAGCTCAGGAACAGAACTGAGCTCCAACAAGTAGTTCTTTACTTCAAATTGCAGTTCTCTTGTCACATCAGTACAGGCAGATAGTAAAGTGATCACATCATTTTCTAATAGGGCAATGCTATTTTCTTGTTCCTGCTTATACTCTTCTAGACTATTTACTTTCTGTTTCAAAGACTCAACGTGCTCAAACACAACCACCATTTCATCCCTTGTTACCTGCAGTTTCCTCAAGAGGGCTGCAATAAACTCATCGATAAATGAGGAGAAACGTCCAAACCTTTCAGCAAGAACTTTGTTTCTCAACCGGAACCCTTCGACAGTCTTCTCAAACGACAAAACATGGTCACCATCTACAACACTGATCTCACCATTATCATTTTCGTGGTTGAAAGTATCATCCAGACCGTGTACAAAAGATTTTGTGGCATGTACATCTTCCTGAAATACTTAAAGAAAGGAACTAATTAGAGGGACTAACTGGAAGAACAAACAAAAAAAAATAATTAAAAAAAAAAACTATATTTATATGTAGGACTTGATACGAGCTACAAAAGTAAAATAAAAAGGAGAAGAAGAAGACCATAGATGCAAGGAATAAATAAATATGTTTATATAAAGGGTACATCGCTAGGTTGGTATCTAAATTTTAAAGTTTGGGCAACTTTAGTCACTACTACTTTAAACTATTAAAAATGGTGTTACAATAGTCCTTTTTGATAATTTTTGGATGGAATCCGTTAGTTAGCATCACTTTTTCACCAAATTATTGGCGGATTCCATCCAAAAATTAAGGAAAGGACTATTGTACCAACGTTTAAATAGTTTAGGATCACTCAAGCTATGAAAAAAGGAATAGAGACCAAAGTTGCACAAACTTAGAAATTTAGGGACTAAACGAGCAATTTACTCATTTATATATTGAATATCTAAAAAAAAATCCAAATGCAGGCATAGACAGATCCACAACTAGCATGCACTTGAAAAACAAAAACAAAAACAAAAACAAACAAACAAATAATTAACGAGGAAAAAGTCCAAAAACATGCGCATCTTTTTATTATCCCCATTATGTATATATAAAAAAAAGGTGTACCTCAACGACATGGTGTCTTTGCAGCTCTTCTATGCCCAATCCAACAAAATGGTCTTTTATGTGCTCAATAATGTCATCCAGATTTTTAAGGCTGTCAAATTTCTTCTCAAACCCTTTCAATAAGGACAGCATTGTCTTGTCATTCATTAGCACTTGAAGATCCCAAAGGTAACCAGAGAGCTCAGCGGACCTGCTCTCTAAACTGCCATTAGTTCCAGCCAACTCTTCCATAGATGCCTTTAACTTTGAATTCAGCGTCAATATCTCCTCCTCGGCATTTTTCTTCTCAGCCTCAAGCACTGAGACGCTATTCTCTGCCTTCAGCACCGCATCCTCCAGCGATTTTATAGTTGTGAACGCATCCGCTAGCTTGCTAGCCTGGGACCCAGCTTCCTCTTGCAGTTTCTTCAGTTCATTTTCCAAATTGGTTCTTTGGAGTTGAACGTCACTATTTTGCTCATTCAGTACATTCACATTTGTCCGAGACTGAGATAATGCATCTTCAAGCGACTGTATGGTCTTGTATGCCTTGGTTAGTTTGCTGGTCTGAATAGCAACTTCCTCCTTTATTTGCTCGAACTCTGTCTCTGCAGCGGCTCTACTAACTAAAGCACTTTCTTTCTCACCGATGATCGCTTGTATATTGTTTTCTGCAAGTGATAACGCCTCTTCCATTGACCTCTTAGACTCAGAGACCTCAACATATTTACTACTATGCAAAGAAACTTCCTCTCTTGCTTTCTGTAATTCTTGTTCAATGTTGTCCTTGACAACTTTTATCGCCCCCTTTTCTTCAGCAAGTCGGGAAATCTCATTCTCTGCTACTGACAAAGCATCTTCCAGCGATTTAATACTTGCCTTGGCTTCTACAAGCTTGCCAGAAAGGGTACCAGATTCCTCTTTTAGTCTCACCAATTCCTTTTCTGCAACTGCCTTGGCATCCTGGCATTCGTTTATGTACCCTGCAAGCCAGTTGACCTTCTCTACAGGCTCTTCAAAAACGGAATCAACAGGAAGAACAATTTCATCAATAGATCCAATTACCCTTTGCAGCATGGCATTGCTCTCCAACAAAAACTTTTCAAGCTGGGCCCTTTCTTCTTTTATTGCAGCAAGATGGTCCCTCTCTTCTTCCCTCTCTTCTTTTATCACAGCAAGATCCATTTCTAACTGTGGAATGCGCTCTACATCAACAGACAAACTATTTATCCGGTCCCTGTGGTCAGCAACTTCTGATTCTTGCTGCTGGAGTTGAAGTCTGAGCTTCTCAATCTCCGACTTCTTTTCTTCCAACTGAAGTTTTAAGTTTTCCCGATCTTGAACCAGTCCCTTTCCTTTCTTCACTGCCATAGACAGCTTCTCCCTCACCAAGGAAGATTTCTCCTCAGATCGTTCAAGATCTTTCTGTAGAGACTCCTTTTCCTCTTTCACTGCAGCTAGTTCCTGGGATACGACCCTCAACTCATTCGAAAGATTATTGACCTGTGATCTCATTGACATCTCCTCTTCTAGTACAAGCTCACATAGCACCAAATCCTGATTCCTCACATACAAGTAGCTCTGAACTTTTTCAAACAATTCGGCGTCAGCATAAAAAGAACCAGAAGTGACACTGCTTTGTTCTTTCATCTTACCACAACATCTTTCTACAAGTGTGACAGCGTCAAAGGATGACTGAGAGACCCCTTCATTGTCCATCGCAATTCCTGAGGCTTCAAGTAGCATTTTGACTATGTGATCCTTCTCTAGGGACAGTTGATTCTCTTTTCCAACCACCTCTCTGTACTTGCATGTCAGATCCTCCAACTCTGTCTGAAGATATTCCTTAGACTGCAGTTCAGCTGAAAGTGAAGCAGTTAAGCGATCAATCTCTTTCTGTGCAGCCTCCCTTGTCAAAGCAATCTCATCTTGCAGTATATTTAATTCAGACTTGGCCTGGTCTAATGAGTCTCTAATCCAATGCACTTGAGATTCCAATTCAGAAGATGAAATGGTTTCTGGTAGATGAATCAAAGACAGAGCATTTCTTACTTTGTCAAATTCCAGGGTAATACCCTTCAGTTTATCATTCTCATCAATAAGCCATCTACATCTCTGGATAATTTCCATTGATTGAAGTTCCTCAGGCATATCACTCTCAGAAAACATTTGTTCGACTTTCTCGATTGCCGCATTCCTCAGGTGAAGTGTTTCCTGTAATTTGGCAACCAAATTTTCACTTCTAAGTAGCTCCTCTTTATTTAATTCAGCAGCCTCCAGAGCGCTCAACTTCTCTTGCAATTCAGCCAAGCATTTCTTAAGTTCACTCGTTTTTTCAGCCAAAGCCTGCTTCAACGAGTCCCTTTGTTGCACCAATGCTTTACCTTTTGTCACAGCCATGGTAAGCTTTTCTTTAGTATTATTGCTCCTAACCTTTTCCTGCTCAAGCTCCGCTTTTGTTTTACCAATTTCTGCATTCACCCTTTCAACCACCGTCCTCTGCTCATCAAGCTGTTGGACCAATTTTCTATTTTCATCTTCTAGATGGCTCAACTTTTCAGCAAATTCTACTTCCTTGCGTTTGAGTTCAAGCAACTCACCGCGGGCTGCAGCAAAAAACATCCCCAAGTCCTGCGACCCAACATCCAACCTGGCCTCAGAAAAACATTGCCTTAGTTGATCAATCTCATAAAATATCATATTATACCTCTCCGCCAACATATAAGCGCCTCTCTCAACAAAAAGTAATTTCCCACCAATGGAATCATCTAACTGTTCTTGTTGACCAACTAACCCAGTAAAATAAGTTAACAATCTATCAGTTACCATCTCCACATCCGATCCCGGGAATTCTCGAACCTTAGCACTGAGCTCTTCTATCTCCTGATCCTTTGCAAGAACAACACCATGAAGCTCTCTTGTCTTGGCCTCCGTCACCAACCTTTCTTCGTAAGCACTTCGAACAATCTGAGAACACTCATTCATCAACTGATTTAGTGGAACACCAGTTCCCTTCTCCTCTTGACCACCACTTTCACCGAGCAATGGCTCTCCACTGGCGAGGGCTTTGAGCTGGTGCCTAAGACTAGCAAGTTCTCTGGCAAAACCCTCTCTTTCTTCCTACAAGACACCAACATTCAATACCAAAAACATAAATTTTGCATCAAAACCAGTACCTTTAACGAAAATAAACCCAATCCAATTCACCTTGTATTCACGTGAGACCTTATCGAGCGTAGCTCGGAGACGCTCCACCTCATCACCCGTGGCGGCGGAGAAGCCATCTTGATCTCCATTTGCCTTGTCCAAATTAGGCTTTTCCTCCGAATTCTCTCCCATTTCCGCTAATACCACCGTTTCTTTACCATCGGCATTGCCAACCAACTCGTCCGGGCAATCCACGAACATATCTTCCTTTCCCGCATCCTCCACAACTTTTGATTCATCATCGTTGTCTACTCGCGGAGAGCCCTCTACAAATTCCTGCAATTCACGGGTTTCTCAGCAACCAAAAAGTGCAATACGACAATACCAAATCCAATTGCCATAGAAAATGTTTTGCAAACCTCCATTTCACTTCATTACCTGATTATCCGGTCGACCCACATCGCCGTGAATCGCATCCATTGAAGAATCAACGTGCGCAAAGCCATCTGAAGATTCAGATGACTGGATTGGAACCAGAATCGGCTCAGAAAAGCTCAACTCCTCTGAAACAGAACCAGAACCTGAGTCATGATTCTCAGACATTTCGACGGCTCATAACCGAATCTCGGACTTCGAATTCGGCGCTGAAACTGCACAAAAACACGACCTTTAAGATCGAAATTATCAAAATCTATCGAAACTCCCGCCCAAAATTGGGAAAAATAAACCCTAGAAAACGGAAATTGAATGAGGGAAATGGGATTACGGGAGTTGAAATGTCCGTAGAGTTTTCTGAACCGGAATTTCGGATTTGAAACGGAGGAGACGAACGAATTCCGGCGATGTTTCCGATGCTGCTGACTCTCTATGCTCCTGTCCCGCGGAGTACTCTTTTCTGGCTTTTTTTTTTTTTTTTTTGGTTTTCAGCTTTTTGATCTCATTTAAGGAAATCGTTGCACGATTTTTTTTTTTTTTTTTTTTTCGTTTCAAGTTTTCAGTTGAAGACTCTTTGACACATTTTTCTTTTCTTTTCTTTTTCGTTTATTTTTTTTAGTCGGGTTCCTTTTATTTATAATTAATTAATTATTATTTAGGTGGGAAACATGTTGGGACAGGTCATCCGCCACAAAAAACACATGTTGTTGCCAAATTTCAAGATAAAAAAAAAAAAAAATTCAAGACAAAAATTTGAACATGGTCAGAATTCTGTTGTAATTGTCGTTCAGAAGATACGACAGCAAATTCTAATGGTTGAAGAGAAAGTCGACCACGTTAAAAAGTTTCGGATTAAGAAATATATGTCGTTTGCAACTCTTCGCAAATTTTCAGAAAATAACTTCCTTAGAAAGACATTCAAATATTTTACCTGATAAATTTATTACTCGTTCAAAATATTTTTTAATTTTAATTATCTTTTCAAAACCATTATTTACCTCTTTCTCCCTTCTTATTATTATTATTATTATTATTATTGTGAAAGACATTCTAGCGATTTGAAACCATGAAAGAAGGAAAAGCAAGCTCGACAAATCAGAAGTTATGTCGTTTTCCAGACACAGACAAACACTGCAACTTAAAACAGAAAACTTTGACCAAAAAAAAAAAAAAAAAAAAAGGAGAGAGAAAGAGAGATGTTATTTGCATAATTTTAATTACAGAAAATGTTAATAAACAAACTCCATGTCATTTCTACGACATTAATGAGAGAAAACTTTTGAATCCAAAAGGTCAAAAACACAAGGAAAAGTCGATTTCAATGTCACAACGTAAAAAGTAGTCATTTTCCCTACCAAGGCAACAACTTTGATTACGACATGTCGCAAGCTAGAAGCGACGACATAAGACATAAGACTGACTGAACCGATTTGAACTAGAGCGAATTTTAGAGGGGGAAAAAAACCTACATGTCGTTTAGTGACACCTACCAATCATAACAAACCTTAAAAACTGAAAGGTATGTCGTTTTCTCAAAATAAAAGTCAGCAACTTTAAAATAGAAAAAAAAAATGGCGTTTAATTTACTAAAGACAACAAACTGTTAATAAGCGCCGTGTTCTTTCAAGAAATTCAAAGACAGCAAATTTCAAGACAAATGACAATGCGTACTTAAAGCATGATGCTTAATGCAGTGTTAAACTAATTATATGTTAATATCAAATTCTAAAATTTAAGTATGTGATGATAAATTTGGTATTATATTATTTTTAGTGCCAAATTTTACATCAAACATAATATATGCAAAATTTTGGATTTTTTAGGAAAAACCAGACTTTGAAATTTGATTGCTATCTTATGATTTTTTGAATTTAATCATTAAAAGATTAAATTGTCTTATTACATTATCACTTTCAAACGGTTTTTTTGGTTAAATTATCTTTAAATTAAAAGATAAATTGCATGTGTTATAAAGTTTAAAATTTCTGATAAAAAGTTGGTATATCATTATATATTGGAGTGTAATATAGAACAAGATATCAAACGAGTTATTTTTACTTTTTTTTTTCCTCTTAAATATCGTATTGACATTTATTTTTAGATCGATAATGATTGGAAGACATGTCGTGGTTTTTTTTTTTTTTTTTCTCTCTCTCTCTCTCTCTAAAAGACCACCATAAGATTTCATGCAATAGTCTTTTATGAAAAGATTTTCAGAAATTTAAAAAAAAAAAAAAAAAAGGGAAGGTTGATTTAGAAGGAAATGGTACCTTATAAATGTACTCTTTCTATAGTTTTCAAGAATTTCATCTAAAATAAAATCTAAT
>JAFMPE010129577.1:5029-15279 GCA_024759925.1 Ficus religiosa
TCTATGATTAATTCTTTTGTTCCGCTTGATAATTTGAATACAATAATGAAATTGCTAATGAAGTGTTGCAAAAATATATAGTAATGTTGAATATAGGATTCATGCTTCTCGTGAGAAATGAAGCACTGCGTGAAGATTCTTCTAAAGATGATATCGTTGTTGAAACTAGAGTGGCTTGAATCATAATTAAATTTTGGAAAACACGGTTAGAACCATGCTTAAAATCAGGCTACTTTTCAAGAAGGGTTAGTAGAAAAATTAATCTCTCATAGTTGATTAAACACGCATCGATTTTTTGTGGTTGAATTAACATGCACCAATTATAGACACAGTTTTTAACGTTAAATCTTTATTAGAGTCCAATAATTAAATTAATGTCACATTTTATTTAGTGGCCACATTATTTGATAAAAACTATGATTTGTTATTATTATTTTTTTTTTGGTGTAGTTGTTTTGCCGCATCCCGCCAAAACCCTTCTTAGTTTTTAATAAGAGAAAACACTCTTTAATTAAGTCCTGTTGATAAGGTACTATAATAGTCTCCTAATCATCTACGGATCGGTTGATAAAATTTGTGGATATCGTTGTTTATTATGTAG
This sequence comes from Ficus religiosa, assembly GCA_024759925.1. Classification (NCBI taxonomy): domain Eukaryota; kingdom Viridiplantae; phylum Streptophyta; class Magnoliopsida; order Rosales; family Moraceae; genus Ficus; species Ficus religiosa. The sequence continues at coordinate 5,631 of JAFMPE010129577.1, forward strand.
TTAATAATAATAATGCCAAGGTTTCCATCCTCCGTGTTTTTTGTGTTTTTTTTTGGTTTTATATGCCTACGCCACTAAGCACGCGCACTTCAATATTTCCTGCATATAAATGGCCAGTACTGCAACTGCAATAATTTCCTCAAATTTTCTTGGCTTGCTGACAAGCATTAGACGATAATCATAGAGTTTTCTTCTCTTTTTTCTTTTTTTCTTTTTTTTTTGCTTTTGTTTTTTGTTTTTTTTCGGGGATGCATAATTTAATCACCGAATAATTAGATGTCAGGGGCCTGAAATTTTATTATTCTTTAAATTTTAAAAATTTTATATTTTCATCTTTTGTCTTAAATGAAAATAAAAATCTATTCAACCCTGACTAAAATTTCACCCTTTTAGCTTACACTTGATTCTCCAGTTAGAGATAAAATTTTTAAATTAGAATTGATTAATTTTTTAAAAATTAATTATAAATTTTATTAACTTTTCAAAAATAGAGACAAAAATTAATAAAAACTACAGTTTAATTGAAATTAAACTTAAATATCAGAAAGTCATAGATTTTATATTTCGTGTTATTTGTTTTTTTTTTTTTTAATTGATGTACATTCTCACTGGATATATATTTCACTCTATCCCTCTCATTAATTCATAAAGTGGTTTATGACATGACCTATTCGAAAACGGATTGGTCGTGGAAAGTCAGAGAATTATGAGTAGCTACATTTCAAACTAAAAATTATTATATAGCTGCTTTGAAACAGGCCTATTCTTCCCACCAAAGGCTCCCCACCAGTGAAGCCAAAATTCAAAAGAAACGGCTTTTCGAAAAACTATTAAATAAGTAAATTTAGCTACAAACGACAACCAAAAAATAAAAATAAAAAAATAACAACAACATAAAAACTAGGTGGGACTGAACTAATGAAGTTATAGAGGTTTCGTTGAGGTTGTACTTTAAACCACACATATATACACTTTAGAACATAACTGTCTTCCTTCTTTTTCAAATACATGCATTATATAGGAGAGTTCATATAATATAATATACCTATATATAAAGTACAGATTCTCAAAATTACTACAACATTAATTCCACTCCTAATGTAAATATTCCTTACACACTTCGGAACAAGGAAACACTCAAAAGACATGTACTGGCTTCTAATAATTAACACACGTACAAAAGAAAACACCCCAACTTTATGGAAACGGCACATTTTGATTTCTCTCTCTCTCTCTCTCTATATATTTATATATAAAACCCCAGAACATGAAGAAAAAGACTATTACTGAAGATGCAGAAAATTATACTTAACTAGAACCAAAAAAAGAACCAAGAACAAAAAATAAGATTTGGGATATTGTAAAACATTAATGCACAACCGAAGTAGTACTTAAAATCACGAAGCCACGACTCGAAAATGGAGATAGGGTTGCTATAATACCTTGAGAGATGAAATTAACTAACTCAGCTTAAATTAATTACTTAATTCCAAGCTGTGCTGATTATTCACCCTGCATAAGAAGCTGTTATAAATCATGTAGCTGATCATGATCATAATCGTAATCATGGCCCGAGCCGGTAATGACCATCGCCCATGTAGTGACCATCCATGTAGAGAGCTGCGTTCTGTGGGTGCAGACCATCCATGACCATGAATTGCATATCTTCAGACGGCTTCCAGTGTCTCTTCCTTTGGTTTATGAACCAATTGTTTATTTGTTTCTGGTCCAAACCAGTTGATTCCGCCAAAGCCACCTTTTCTGTCTCCTATTTATACATATATTCGATAACAATTAAAAAAACTAACTCTAAGAGCTAACATGTAAATATGCGACAATTACTTCATAAGGTTGAGTGATTAAACACTGTCGTGCTTCAGCAACCCAAAAAATAATAATAATAAATAAATAAATAAACCAATGTCGTGCATCACATACTAATTTCAAGACGCATATATTGATTAGTGCAGAAATTTTTCTTAAATTGGTTTAAAAATCAATGCAGTGATGATACTGATCCCACAAAAATTAATAACTAATGACCATTTCAAATGCAGGTTAAATTTACTCGTGAGTTAAAAAGGGGGAGACAAATATATATATATATATATATGTATGTATGTATGTATGCATGTACGTACCGAAGGATATGGCCACTTGTAGTGTAGCTCCCACCAACTGAGAAGCTTCTGCCTAGCATCTTTGGGCAGTTTGCCTTTCTTCTTTTTCTTGGAAAGCTCTTGCTTGAGGCCACTTAAGTAGCCACTGTATTTCCTCAAAAGGTGATTCTTTAGTTCTCTGTCCTCAGCTCGTGGGTCTATCTCCGGTAGTTCTGTTTCTCCGCCACTGTTGTCTTGATCCTCCTCCGATGATCCCACGCCTTCACATTTGTCATCTGCATATTTATTTATTCAATTTGGAATCAATTATTTTACAATTTAGCTGGAATTTGAGAACTAAAACAAACAAAAACAAAAAATTGACACATCTTCAAAGTAGAACAAGCCTTGATACTTTTTTTTTTTTTTTTTCCTTCCCATTTTGAACTCCAAAATACATCTCTTTGTTATAGGAGTGCACATGAAAAAGAAAGAGAATGAATCTATATATATATATATATATATATATTCATATTTTGATTATCTTGGAAAAGATGAATAAGCCTGGACTTGTTCTCCATTGTGTCAACTTAAAAAGTTTTCTTGATTCGGTTCATGATATAGTTTTTACCAGGAAAAGAATGCACGGTATTAGTTTGACATATATTCTTGTTGGCAAAATTCAAAAATAAGCAATTTTCATTTGTTTTAATAACGATTTTAAATACTAGATTATTCAACCAAATACTTGCATAAGAACAATAATAATGCAAATGACCTTTTCTCCTTCTAAATTAAGCAAATTAATTAGCTGATAATTAATATACATGTGTGCATATATATATATATATATATAGGAATTGATTGAGATTCTTTGTTACAAATTGGTAACAGTGCGGGCACATGTTCTGCTAGCTACTCAAACTTCAAGGAACATGACTATTCAAAATGTGGGATTCCCATTTTTCCAGTGGCCTTTTTGTTTCCTTATGAACACTTTAAAGCTCTCACTGCAATAAAGACGCCCCCCTTGGTGGTTCAAAGTGTGTTGTCGAAGAGAAGTGACACATAGGAACAGTTTTAATGAAGACACCAACTTTAACTTCAAGTAAATTTTCATTTTTTATTGGAAAGTCTTTAAATAATTGTCACATCAATTAAAGTAAAAGAACTCATCCATTATACAAAAAATGATAACTCATGGCCACATGAGTTAGTATTCAAAAGACTCTTTGCTGAATATTCAAATGCTGTATAGTAACGGTTTGAAATCATCTAGTCCAATAGAATATTGCCAACAAAGGACCAAGAAGATGAAAATATTTTTTGTTCAATAAACAATGCAACTAGGAACTGCAACAACTATGACATACAACGTCGTTAAACTGCACCAATGTTGTTCGAATAAAACCTTCAAATACCATATGACAAATTAATGTCGCTATTCAAAATAGAGTTGACACAACACAAGAAACAAAAAAACCAAGGGTCTGCTTGAAAAAGTAGCTAGCTTAAAAACATCTTAATTCACTTTTGATTATTTAAAATTGTTAACTAATTGTGACAAAACCAATCTAGGTAATTTGACATACAATTTCTCATGAACTACTCTTCAAAATAAAATACTGTTGTACCTAAAACACCAAAACATGCATAGAGGTGCGTAGCATCCGTGAACCAGCCATAAATAAGAACATCAATGTTAGTCAAATCATAGTGCATGTGTGATGAACAGGCATTGTAATTAAAATTTACTGCTCAAGCGGAATGAGATATTTTTACCAAGTCATAAATTAAAATGACCTTTTCCTCAAAATAAAAATAAAAAAATGAGTACCACAAAATTTGACTGGACTACTTTTTTTTTTTTTTGGGGGGGTGGGGGGGGGGGGGGGCCGGCGGTGGTGGTCCTTTTTGGGAGCTCGTTATTATTGTCCGTGTGGTAAACAAATGACAACTTTTAAAAGTATAATAAGAAAATGTATCCTATTCGTAGTAGCAACAAGAATATATAAGCATAATGGGTTCCTGGCAAAAAGAGCAAAATCATAAAACATTCCCTAGTGTCCAGCTGTTCTAAAGCACATCTTATAAGGGGTGATTCAGAGGAATATCATTTTTAGAGATATATTTTCAAATGTATCACTTCAACATTAAAATTTAAGCTCAATTTTCATATCGTACAGATGCATAATTAACTTCAAAAATGATATGCACCCTAATAATTTCTTACGATGCTCATTAAAAGTCTCCTGGTCTTGGCCTTGTGAGAAACATAAACCACAAACTCGGTGAACTAAACCCTAAATAATATGTAATTACAAATATAAGTACTCAAAAAACATACAAACACAAACAAATAAACAATTTAACAAAAGAAAGAGGAAGAAGCCTAATACTTATGAATGTGATATGCTGGATTGAATGTACAAAATCTGGAAAACTCAAGACCATAATCAAATGTAGCAAGACTATAACAAACATTAAATCACTCTTCGAATTGGAATGCTTTCACTTCCGGATTATTCTAGCTTGATGCACATCCAGTTATATCAAGTTGCTAAATTTATGTTTAAAAAGAAAATCTGTCCAGAGAGATTCCATTCAGACAGAAAAGTCCTCTTTCTCATGGACTTCAAGGATTAAAAGGAAAAGAGATAATTATCGAAAACAAAAAAGAGAGAGAGAGACTAAAAGCCTTTCTTGGAAGCAACTTATTTCAAATTTTGATCTCGGTAGATTAGAAAATCAAAAGGATGGATTAAAAAATTTCCCGGAAAAATATTGTTGAACTCATAATATATCCGTACGGCATCCAATGCTTTTCAGTCTTATCAGCACCATGTTTACCACGAAGGTGTTTTCCAAAATAAATAGAATTAAAAAAAAAATTTAACTCAAAAAAAATTGATAAAAGACCATACACTGCGGAACAGCTTAGGAAATGCAAACCAAGAAGGATGCTATTTACCCATATCGCAGCATTTGCATGCATATAGTTCCAAGAAACCAATAATTCAAGGGGGGAAAACCAATCTCAATAAAACCAATAAAATCGCATTTCAAGAAAGGGAAAAAAAAAAAAAGGAAAAAGGGAGAAATCTTTAATTTCTGTCGAGACAACAAACCCTAATAAGGAATGACGTTTTGTCAGAGAGCGCTGCAGGCTGTATATATAAAAGCCAACCGATAAAAGAGCCAACTGTGTGATCTTGTATACTTTCTTAACAAAATTTTTTTAGTCAATTTGTTGAGAAAATGCGTAATCTCAATCATTCCTAGTCAAAGCCTAGTGTAACATTACCACTTCATTTTGTCTTGTTTACCTTTCACAATTAAAAAAAATAATTAACAATAAAATTATCTTTTTCCCCTTTATTTATTTCTAGCTGCTTCTGGAAAAACTATAGACTAGTTAAACAGGAAAATAAGAATGTTAATCATGTTATTAATCTCATAATTATTTTAGGTTCCAATGCCACTCGTTATCAAGTAAAATATCAAGTAAAAAGAATGTTACAACTCTTCAACGGCCTCTTTTGGTGTCTGAAAACTTTCCCTTTGTTATAATTACATCAGAAGAAGCTCTATTGGCCGGTCAAAGTTCCACTCTCAACGAGCATGGAATTCAATTAATTCCTAGTGAATGAAAGAAAGAAGAAACTGACTTTTTTTTTGTTACGGTTCTGAAGGCTTCCCACAAACACTGGAACTACCAGTTTTGCACTGTTCATTTAATGTTAATTCAAACCACTGCCCCCAAACTAGACCAAACAGCTCGTGTCTGCTATAGCTAACTCTGCGCCTAGCTAGACTCCCACTTGCAGTTTCACAAACTCAAGTTCAAACAGCACAGATTTATTTAAGTTAAAAAAAAAAAAAAAAAAAAGGGGGAAAAGATCAGATAGAGAGAGAGAGAGACAGAAAAGGAAGAAAGAAAAAGTTAGTGAATCAACAACGAGAAGAGAATAGAAGATCTACAATATTACCCGAATTGGAGAAAGGAATAAAAAAAAGGCATACCAGAAGTGAAGATCCGCACAGGACCATTGTTGAGCATGTTGAGCTGAGTTTCGATCCTTCGCATGAAATCCATGGCTTCTTGAATGGGCCTCGTCAGCTCATCACGATACTTCACCAGCAAGTCGTAGTAAGCTTCCTGTTAATTTCAACATCCAAACCAACCATCCGGCCCGATTATTACTTCACCGGACCAACAAAAACTTTAAGAAAAATATGCATATTCATATGCAAAAAGAGTTCCTTTTTGAATCGGTTTTAAGTAGTACCATGAATTGATCGAGTTCTGGGTCCTTTGAAGACTCTCTCGAATTCAACGAAGCTCGCTGACGTGTCTCGAAATCCTGGCGAGCAGCCGCTAGCCGAGCCACCACTTCAGGCGGAGCTCCAACCTATATATACACACACACATACATACAAATATAGCCTTATTCGTTATTTTGGTAATTTTATGAGGGGGTTATATATGCAAATATATATATACATGTCTACTAGCTATACCTTTTGGCAATCCATGTAAGCTTCCAAGAGGTTGGAGTACTGAGGGTGAGAGATGATCTTGGATTTGATGGCTTCGACTTCCTTGGAGCGATCATTATTTTCCGGCAGCTGATCATGATCATGAGCTTGATGCTGGACCGTCTGATGATGATGCTGCTGCTGCTGCTGATGGTCTCGGGTCATAAGACTAGGATAGTGATGAAACTTCTGGACGTGGTGATGATGAGAAGTGCCTGCAGCGGCCGCCGCGGCTTCGGTCTTGACCACCGCAGACGTCTGGAAACAGTGACCTTCTCCACTTGACGGCTGGTGGTGATGGAGATGAAAACTCGTACTGCTGATCGGCAACTGATGATGTTCGTGATTTGCTCTCCCGTAGTTTCCTCCGATGCTCTGCGACGCATACAAGAAATTCCCTCTTTGACCCGCGTTCTCCTCCATCTGATTATACTCCTCCATATCTCTCTATAATATATTTGTGTGCGTATATATATATATATATGTATGTGTATATATCACAAGTACCAAGTCAGATGACGGAGAAACCCTAAACAAAATTGAAGCTGTAGAGACGGAAACCCTAGAAAATGGGAAATAGTTACTGTTTTAGTACATGAAATAGAAAGGTCATGACGATGAAGAAATAACTCCAGGCAGAAAATTAATTTTCAAATAGGCCTACAGAGAAGTACTGAGAACTGCACAAACAAGGCTTGTTAATTATTAACTAGCTAGGTAGACATGTTGGAGAAATATAAGTGATGAATATTATTGAAAGAAGTGAAGGTATGGATGAGAGTGATAATCTCTCTCTTTCTCTCTCTAAGATGGAGAAAGTAGAGAGAGAGAGAGAGGAGGAAGAAGGGAAGGCGGAGAAAAACGGAGAGGTGGCGTGGCCGGAACCGGGCAGGCAAAGGCTTGGTGGTCTTGGTTGGCTGAAAAGACTTTCTTTGTTGGGGGAGAAAAAGAAATATTTGAAAATTCCTTTAAAGCAATGAAAGCTAGTAGGCCTAAAGATGAGGCAACTATAGAGTTGTTGATTTTTTTTTTTTTTTTTTTCCCCCCTTTCTTGCTTTCTTCCTTTATCCTGCCTATCTGCTACAGTTGGGAAGTTGGATAGAACTTACCCAAAGTTTCACGGATTTTATATTTATCTATTGCTTTTACTGTTTTATTTTCTGGTGTTTGAACTCTAGGATATGATTTTTTAAGGCTGCGGAAAGGAGGTGGAATATTTCTCGTCTATTTATACTCTCCCAGCTCTCTCTCACATATTGTCCGGTAGGAAGAAAAGAAAATTAAAAATTAAAAATTAAAATGATTAAAAAAAAAAGTTTTACTTTGAATTATTTGATAGATAAAAATGAAATAAAATAATAGATTTGTATAATTATTATATTATAAATTTACTGATATTACTTTAATTTAAAAATAAAGATAAAAATTTGATTTTGGTCACATTTGGATATATTTATGTTTTCTATACACTTTGGAAAGAATAAAAAATAATGGACTCCACTATAATTTTTTCTCTCTCATTTTCCTTTGTCTTCTTTTTTCTTTCTTTCTAAACAATCAACTATATTTTTCATCTACTTTTCTCTATCCAACTTTTTTCCTTCCTCTTTTCCACCCTACCAAACATAGCATAACAATTTGTCTCATAAGAGTACTATAAAAATTATTTTCTTTACTTTATAAGACAAGTGCCGTTTTTATAAAAAAAAAAAACAATAGAATATGGATTAAAACTTATCGAAAATATACAGTTTTAAACTGGTAGAGGACATAAAAATCTAATTGACTAGATTATATATTAAAACAATTATGATAGTTTGATGGTACTTAACGAGAATTTAACAAAGTAGATTGTATGTTAAAGCATGTGTAATTCTGTAAACAGTAAATAACGAATATAAATTAATTGTGACTGAACCCTCAATCCAAAATTCCTAACCCACAAAATGGCCTTAGACAAAGAATGATGCAATACGAGGATCTCTCATGAGGTCATCCACATTTGAATAGATATTCTCACCCACACATATTTAACTGCAAAGTTCTGATAGGATTTAATGTGTTAGTATTCGTATCATTGTTAAAGTATGTAACTTAATTTATATTAAATTAATATTCCATTTTATTCACAAAAAGTTTTTTGAATTACAACAATTTGTCAATGAAAATTTGGTTTAAAAATTATCACAAATACATACACATATTACAAGTTCGCACAAAAAATTATTGATTGAAATTTGCCTGTTTGAGATATTTTTTTTACTCCATTTATGACTATTAAATGGACAATAGTTTCTTATACTCATGAAAATTAAATATTACAAACGGAAAAGTCCAATTGCTTTCTGCATAACTTGAAGATATTTTATCTTCGATTGGGAGAAAAACATGTCAATTGATTCATAAAAGGTGCATTTGAGGAGAAAAAAGAAAAACTCCCATCATGATATTGTAATAAAAATATTAAAACGGAGTAAAAATTTTATTATTGCAAATACACACAAGCGTTAAAATTTAAAATTTCCAGAGAGAAAAAAATCGGAAACCTTGAAAAAAAAAATTTATTTTTTTCCTTTAATATCACTTTCAGCAGATTAATCTAGACAGACAATGTACCAATTTCTGAACCCATAAAAATTAATGATATAAGAAATTCGGTACGATCTGGCAGACTAGACTAATAATACAATAATTAAAGTGCCATCTGCATAAACAAAGGCACGTGATGCTCCCCAAATTGTATATATTACGTGAGTGGTGGTTTTATAATAAAGATATAATGGACTTCGAGACTTTTAACACCATAAGAAAGCAAGAAACTGTCAAATCAAGGTGTATTAAAAAAATTCTACAAACATCATTTCTACTAAAATGATTACAGAATATTAAACAAATTAGTTCAGCTTTTCCTTTCTCCTTTTTTGTTCTTTTTCTTTTTATAAATTAAAACTGAGTTATTTATTGAGTCATGATCTTAACTATATATAATAGCATATATTGAAATTATGAGA
>JAFMPE010129588.1:0-10989 GCA_024759925.1 Ficus religiosa
AAGTCACTGTCGGTAACCTCGCTTTATTGTCATCCTTGTTGCTGGGCACCCCATTGATGGTGCTGAGATCGCAACTGCAATCAGATCTCGAAGGTAAGGAGATTGCAACCTCATCGGAACTCCACGAATGACGAGCAGCAGATTCTGTCGTCGCATAACTTGGGATCACTGTTAGCCACCTCGTTATCGCTACCTTGCCGGAATTCCATGAATGACAAGTAGCTATCTCCGGCAACAGCCAAGAGAGATATGGGCATAGGGAGAAAAGGAAAGTTGAGAGAGAGACAGAGAGATATTTGAGAAAAATGAAAATTAATTAAACAAAACATACACATTAGGCCATTTAACTAATTAAAAGGAAGTTTGGCTATCTATGTTAGAGAGATTAAATATCTCTTCTATTATCATTGGGTAGCGGAAAAAATAAAGTCCCATATTGGAAAAGCACAAGCAAGTATAGTGGTATAAATTAAAATAAATGAAGTGTAAGGATTACTAGTATATGGTAGAGACTATGCCACTACTATGCACCACCACACGAGCGGGTGTGCGAGGGCGATTGGGCATTTAGGGCACTTATTAGGAAGCACTCTCTTTTTGAATGTAATGCTTTTCCAGATTAAATCTGGACCGTTGATTTGATCAGGCACAATCTAACGGTCGGATTTGAATGTTTTCAGATTTAATTTAAACTGTTAATTGAATTATTACAATCTACTAGTTAGAATTAAATTCTGATGACCAACGAGTATGTCTGTTGAAACATATATGTTTCTTGAATGAAAAAGCACCTTTCAATTTTAAAAGGCATGTCTATTGTATCTATTACAACTCTTTATGAACAGACACATCAAAGGCTATAAAACTCCAGTTTTTGATGTCAGTTTCATATATTGTTCTAGAATTCAATAAGAACGTTATTTATTAAATTTATGGTTTTATTGTATCTTGGAGGTAATTTACCAGAACACCTGATAACAAACTAATCGTAGTGTGGGCAAATAAAACCCTAAAGAAAGAAATTCCTGCCTCAAACCATTTGATTTTCTTTCTCTTTCTATTTTGTTTCTTTACACACAAACGCTTTTTCCACCACCCACTTTTCAACAATCTATTAGATTAGATAATAAATATAGGTCACCCACCTTAGTTTTCCTTTCAATAATTCAAATTTTTTTTAATTACAAAAAAGCAAATTTGTAATTAACAAAAACATGTCTCGAGTCCATTATCTCGATCCTCCACCCCAAAGCTTAATCTACTTTTTGGCTGAACCTAAGCATTAATTAACCTACTTGATGTAGATCGCTTCCTGCCGTAACAAATAAACGGCTACATATATATACATACATATGTAAATATATATATAAATATATATATATATAGTGTCCTCACTATGTGGGCTTTAATTTCTCAAATTTATTAGTTACAGAAACCAGATCAACTACTTGAACAACGCATACGTACTATGTGATTTTTATGGTTCTGATCTGAACCTTTCTATTAAAAATCTAGTTGGAGAATAACTATTATTAATAATAAGAAGGCCAAGTCGTTCTCCTAAAGACCAATCCCAAAACAAGTATAATACTCAGCATATTCTAATAGTAAATTTATATTTGACTCCACCACAACAGTCATTATGTGTAGAGTTTGAATCTTATCGTTAAAAGAAAAAAAATGTAATTGGAGAATTGCAATCATTAATAATAAGAAGGCCAATTATGTAACTAATTTAGTTCTCCTAATGATGACATCGTGACCGAATTTCCTTCCCACATTAGCTTGCATTTAGCTCACCGGTTGAGATTAAATTTTTTGGATTGGAATTGTTTGACTTTACAAAATCTAGTTAAATTTTTTTTTTCTTTTTGATTTTTCAGAAAAAGACAAAAATAGCTTGATAAAGCTAGATTTAAAATGATGTTTCAAGAAAGGCTAGGCTCGCAGAGTTAGATAGAACATCACAAATATAGTTATGCACCGTCTACATGGTTGTTCTCTAAATCTTGAAATGGTTCAACTTTCAACCTTGAGTTCAACATTTGCCTTTTTTTCCCCTTTTAATAATTGACCTACTTTTGCCAATCGTTCCATATACAACTGCATTAATAATGGCCAGTTCGAGTAGAAATCAAACAACGTTTTACACGTTATTATCGCGTCTTCAATTAATATCTCCGACCTTTGTCTTGACTATTCTTGACTTGAGTGTCATGATCGACACTTTATTCGCTGAATTTGGCAACAATGAATCACATAAATTAAATAACCTACCATAACAGATCATCTCAACTATTAAAAAAAAAAAAAAAAAACACATACATGATATTTGTTGTGAGTTTATTTTGTTTTTTTTTATAAGCGTTTCTTACGTTTATTTCATTTAATAATTTAAGTTAGGGGCCTGGTGCTGAACGGATTAAGATTTTTGAAGTCAATCAAGTTGAGATGCTTAATCTTACTCTAATATAAGTTGTCCATTCCCCTTATTTTAAGAATAAATGAGTGATAAGTTAGCATATTCTATTAATCATATCGTAACTGAAATAATTGTTTTTAGAAGGGAAATTGTATTAAGAGAAACTAATACAAGCGCTAATAAAAACGTGAATTACTTCAAAATACAAGGTGACTCAACCTCAAAGAATGCCTGGATTCAACCGCAAATTCTAACGACATTCAAAGGAAAAATGTGTACAAGTTCAAATAACAAAAATCAAATTGAATTGGCTTACCAAATTTCGAGCACATATAAAGTTTTTAAAACAAAATCTCTATAATTGGTGAAGGTTTCTGATTGACAAGAACAAAAAACTTATAGAACTAAGGTCGACACTGACAACATGTCATATAGAAACAAATTTAACTATACATACATATATATATATATATATATATATAAAACTAAGATTACAAACTAGATCATGTTCAAAAGGACATTTAATTCACAAAATAGACAAACTAAACAGACGCAAACACATGATAAACCTAAAGCACGTCAATAATAGCTAACGAAGGAATAACTAGTGAAAGAACTGTAGGGAAAGCAACTAATTACGAGTGGCACGTGACATATATGAAGAATCACTACTTGCCGACAACGACGCATGAAACACATGAATAACTGCCACCGTCGCGACCCTACAACCGTGTGAAAAAAATCCCATTGGTTCATCCGCCAAATAACAAGGGTACCGAAAAACGCAATCCAAACATTCGGCCTCCAACTTCATACAAAAGCTAAAACCAAATTGACGGACCATGCCACTCATTTCCACCACCATTAAGAGGATTTAGTCAATGTGTTCCTTTATTTGTGTCTCCATTCATGTCCTTCCAATAATAATAATATGACACATGTAACTAACATGTTTTTTTTTTTAATTGAATGTGATATGATATTGTAAACAAATATAAATTTTTAATCGACATGTCATGATATTATTAGAAAGACATGAAAGAGGCGGGAATAAGAGAACACATGAGTTAGATCTCCACTGAAAAGCCCATGATGGGACGAGCCAGAGGACCAAGTTTCGGGACAGGGAGCCTGGCAACGCACCCAAAGGCGATTTTAGAGTTCCAGCCAACATTTCGTCTTCTGAGCTTTCTGTTTGGTTTCGAGAGAGAGTTAATTTTTCAATGATTGATCTTATATGAAATATTCATCGTAATTAACTCAATATTGATTACACTATGTTGCCATTAAAAAAAAAACCAGAAAAAGATTATTGTTATGTATGCCTCCAAAATTTACATCTGCTCTCACTTTGTTTTCTATGTTTAAAACCTCACACATCATTGAATTAGTCCCTTTTTTTTTTCCCCCTAAATCGATTTATTCACATTTAATCCCATTTTCTATAATTTTTGGTATATATATATATATATAGGAATATTCCCAAACAGAAAGACTAAACGTAGATTTAGTGATTATATATAAACAAGAGCAACCCCCAATCAATATATGTTATTAGTCTTTGCGGGGCTTTGGGTTTAAAACTTGAACTTTAACCAAAAAAACAAAAAAAAACAAAAAAAAAAAAAAACAAAAAAACAAAAACAAAAAACAAAACAAAAAAACAAAATTAAAAAAAAGGAAGTACTCCTATAATTAGGTCGGCTCTGTTTGTGGAATCTTGAGGTCAGGTTTCATTGATCTTGAAAATACTCTATGAGAAATGCTAGGGTAACTTGCTCTATCACTTTATTTGTAAACAATAAGTATTTACATCTTATCGTCATTTTATTAATATGAGTATTGAAGCTTAAAAAAAAAAAAAAGACAATTTTTTTAAAGGAATAAAACATATATTTTTGTTTGAGGAAGTACTATTTTTAACTTCTATCAGACATATTACCGATGGTAGAAAATTTTTTACTATCTTCATACAATTTGTAATACAGCTTATCCCAATTTCATAGAAATTTTTTTCTTTTGATTTTTAATTTTTTACAGTGGTTAAGAATATTATTTGTATCTTCAATTTTCATAATTAAAGAAGACAAAAATGCAATAGAATTTTTCTTGTAATATTACTAGTGGTAAAGAGTTGTAATTACAAATGAAACAACAGTTTTTAGGCTTCATTTTTTATTGGAAAAAAAAAAAAAAAAAGAGATGACATGTGGTAAGTGTAGAATTAAGAGAGTGACAAAAAAAAAAAAAAAGTGATAGAATAACTGACCCTAACATTTCTCATATTCTATTCACTAGGATATACCAAAAATTCAAAAATTAATTTCTCATAAAAATTCATCTACACTTGTACCATTTGTTTTAATTTACAGGAATTTTAATGAGGAGTATTTGAGTTGTAGTTTAATTAATAATTTTCAGGTACTGAAGTGAGCGGTTTTCAAAAGAGAAATGGTAATATACAACATGTTTCAAAGGTAATTTTGAAGTTTCTTGTAGGTTTTTCAAAAGAGATGATAAATTATAAGATAGACTTACGAGTAAATCTTTAGATTCTCAGAAAAATCTTGGATTTTCTAGTAAATTTTTAGATTTTATAATAAATAATAGATTTATGATTATTTTTAAATAATAGATTTATGTACATAATTTCAAGTTAGAGAGAGAAAGAGAGAGGAGGAAAGAGAAAAGGAAGGAATAGTGATTTTTTTTTTTTTGGGCGTATTATGTAGTTTTAAATTTGATTATGTTATTTGTTATTTCATTTAAAATTTTATGTATTGTCTGGTATATGCCGCCGGATTAATGCGCCACTGAAATTGGGCATTGGGCGTGTTAGGGCTTGCAGTTTGACGACAAAATATGATGAAGCAGCTAACGACAAATGACAAACCAAGGAGGCAATAGAGGTGTGAAAGCTGTGCAAGTCAAGACCGAAAACTCGATGGATTGCAATCGTGGAAGTAAAAGCATGTTATGCTGCAAATAACTAAGCAGTCAAAGGGCACAAAGGCATAAAAGGAAAGGAGAAGTTTATCGATAATTCTATAATATGACACATAAAATATATATTTATTAAGTATAAATAATTGTCCATATTAATTTGTTTTTGCATGAAATTATATTAATTTTGAATATATTATACTGAGTTTTAATAGACTTTTGTTGTCAATTGAAATTTTAGTTCAAATTAATTTTTTATTCTTTTAATTAGTGTCATATTAGTCATAAGTGGATTAAATATGATAGAAAACAAGTGTTTTGTTTTTATTTTTTATTTTCGTAACAGTTTAAAATTAGGGAGGTGTAAGTACCATGGTTTTTTAATGTTCGGAGAGTTAAGTTTCAAATGTACTAAAGTTCAAGATGGTAAAAATAAAGTTTTTTTCCAGTCCAAAATATGAAAGAATATATATTTTTGGTAATGTGTTTAAAATTTGATGGGCATTCTTGCTAAAAATTTAAAGTTTTAGGAGTTTAAACATCAGTTTTCAAAAACTTTGGGGACAAAGTTACAAGAGTATAAAAGTTAAACAGGCAAAATTAAAGTTTTTTTTTTATTAATTACATATAAAAATGATAACATTTCATAATTAAGAGAGTAATTCTACCAGTTTTCAAAATAAAAGAAGCAAAGTTAGAAAAGCAATAAAATTTAAGGGCAAAAATATATTTGTTTAAAATATTGAAATGAGTTGAAATAATTCACGTCACTAAGTAGTCAAAATTAACTACTCTTGAAAATCATGTAATAAATTTTGTTTTCTCACAACTATATATACAATTCAATCAACAATGAAGGGAAAATATTAGTATATATATCTGCACTGGCGACATTACTGCGACGTCCCAAGTGCTTGCTCATCCCAACCACCCTACAGGGCACCAACAACCGGACCACTGATCACTTTTTATTACCCAAGCCCAAAGTCCCACTTTCCCAACCTCCCCCCATTAATACCTCCAACGGTAGCACAATAATTGCCACGTACATATCATTCAACCCCCATCTACTATCTTCATTTGAACACGCCAATATCTTTTTGATAAGTTGATAGGATGCTCATCCTTATCGTTAAATAGTTAGATTCAAGTTGTTTTTACCGTATTATAATCAAGATATATACAGTCTATTTCTTAAAGAATCTATATATATCATATGCAAAGACATCCACCCTCGAGATTTTGTGGGATACCAATTTCTTCTCTTATAACCCTCTTTTCTTATTTAAAAAAAAAATTAAGTCTGAACACCTACCACCTGCGGATGCCAGGTTTTCAATAGCTTACCCTCGTCTCTTTCATTCTCTTCTGAGCCGTTCATTATCAGAAACTCACCGAACCACATAAATTTATAATTACTCTCGTCGGAAATACTTCGTCGAATTGCCTTCTGCAACTTTAAGAGTACATTGATTTTATTTACAAACTAGCTCAAACCCTTTACACCCGGTATTTCCTTCAACTCAAATGGACCTCCTCTACATCATAACCGCTCTCCTGATCCTACCTGCACTAATCTTCCTTCATTTTCGACGCCGGCGAGCGGCGAAGAACCTTCCGCCGGGGCCGGCTGGCTGGCCGCTGTTCGGAAACCTCGTGCAAGTCATCCTCCAGCGCCGCCCTTTCGTGTTCTTGATGCGAGATTTACGAAAAAAATACGGTCCGATCTTCACCATGCAAATGGGACAACGGACCCTAATAATCGTCACCAGCTCCGAGCTCATCCACGAGGCTACCGTGCAGCGCGGCGCCGCCTTTGCTAGCCGCCCCGCCGACTCGCCTACCCGCCTCATCTTCAGCTCCGGAAAATGCACAATCAACTCGGCCGAGTACGGCCCAATGTGGCGCGCCCTCCGCCGCAACTTCGTCACCGAACTCATAAACCCCACGCGGATTAAGCAATGCGATTGGATCCGAAATTGGGCCATTGAGGAGCAGTTAAAGCGGCTTCGAGAAGAGAATTCAAAGAAAGGTTTTGTTGAGGTTTTGAGCAATTGCAGACTCACAATTTGTAGCATCCTGATCTGTATATGTTTCGGTGCGAAGATTTCGCAAGATCGGATTAAGGAAATCGAGAGCGTATTGAAAGAAGTTCTTCTGATGAGCACCCCGACGCTTCCGGATTTCTTGCCGGTTCTGACTCCATTGTTTTGGAGGCATGTGAGAGAAGCGAGAGAGGTTCGAAAGAGACAAATGAAGTGTTTGGTTCCTCTGTTAAGAGACCGAAAAGCTTTCGTGGAAAGAGGCGGACAGGCTCAGAATCGTGTTGAGGAGGATAATTACATGGTTAGTCCCATTGGTGCGGCTTATATCGATTCGCTGTTCGGCCTTGAAGTTCCGGTTCGGGGCCGATTAGGAGAGGACGAGCTCGTGACGCTGTGCTCGGAAGCCATCAATGGCGGGACGGATACGACGGCGACCGCTGTGGAGTGGGCGATGTATAACTTGGTGCAGAAGCAAGAGATTCAAGAGAAGGTATACGAGGAAATTGTGCAGACTGTGGGTGAAAATGGAGTGGTGACGGAAAATGATGTGGAGAAGATGAGTTATCTCGGCGCGGTGGTGAAGGAGACGTTCCGGCGACATCCGCCGACACACTTCATGCTATCGCACGCCGCCGTGGAGGAGACGGAGCTAGGCGGGTACACCATTCCGGCGGATGCGATTGTGGAGTTCTACACTGCTTGGGTGGCTGAGGATCCGAGTTTGTGGAAGGACCCGGGTGAGTTCCGACCCGATAGGTTCTTGGTGCCGGACGGTGCCGACGTCGACGTGACCGGGACGAGGGCGGTGAAGATGTTGCCGTTTGGGTCCGGGCGGCGGATCTGCCCTGGGATGACTTTGGGTACTTTGCATGTCAACTTGATGGTTGCAAGGATGGTGCAGGCTTTCAAATGGTTACCGGTGCCGGATTACCCGCCCGACCCAACCGAGTCGTTTGCCTTCACTGTTATGATGAAAAATCCCCTCAAGGCTGTCCTTTCCCCCAGGAGAAATTAATCAATATTGCCTGCATGGTTCAGATTTTTACATGCTTAATTAATTTGGCGAATTTGGTTTGATTAAAGCTTAATTATGCTATTGGTTGTTTTAACTTTTTTTTTTTAAATTTATTTTTCTCTTTTACTGAGTTTGGTTCGCCTGTTTACTTCATATAATAATATATAAATGCAGCTTATTACTTATTTTTTAAAAGGTTGTAGCATACAAAAATCTATAAACCTATTTTTTTTAATTGTTTAATTGCATGCGATTCACGTAACAAGTGAAAGTTTATGTTCTTGTAGTATTATAGTTGATTAAGAAAGATCAAAATTGTTTTTATAATAATAATAATATTTTATTTGACATTTAAATTTAACTCCAACTAAATTGTATTTTTTTTATCTCAATTTTTATATTTTACTAAAAAGCCAATAAAATTTATAATAAGTTTTTTAAAAGACAACGACTCCAATTTAAAAATTTCATCTCCAACTAACGAATCGAACATAAACTAAGTTGTCTTTAATAATAGATCATTTCTATAAGAAATTGAACCGTTAAAACTCGATATTTTAGTGAGATTAAATAAAATTAAATTGTGATGTTTGAAAATACAAAAAGTTCAGCTAGGAATCGTCACAATCTGAGGACAGCTATTCAGAACTCTTGAGTTCCCATTTAAAACTCCAACCAATAAACTGTCCGCCGACCGTGCCATATAATTCGGTTCCGCAATTAATTAAATTTATTGGAACCGAACTAATTAGTAGTAACAAACAGACCATACATCCGTGGCTGTCAATTCAAAGCATACTGTCTTTACTAAAATAGGACACACAATTAGATATTTTTTTTCTAACTAATCTGTTCTTGTTAAAATATGAAACTATTATTTACCCATCATATATGTTAGTTAATTTACCAAAATTCATTTCAAAAACTTAAACTGTTTGGAGGTGGGTCAACAATATTTTTATATTTTAGCACTCTCCCTCACGTACATGTTAGATAATAGACAAACGTATGAACAAATTCAAAAATGATTTTTGAAACGAATCGTAAGAGCTACGATCCTATGTGACTTGTGGCTTGGGTTTAAGTAGTCCCCGGATTCATTGGATATGCACAGATGCCAAAGCAAAGAATTGGCATTCATTGGATCGTGAATTTTATGAGTAGTGCTAAATAGCATTATTTGGACAGATTTGAAAGTCTAACACAAAATATTTAAGAAGAAATCTGAAATATATTAAAGACCCCACGTACAATTGATATTAAATATTAAAACTGTTATAAAGAGTGTAATTGCAGGGTTTGAATTTAAGATCCCCCGCTTTGATACCAAATTAGTTTACCAATCCATCTTAAAAGCTTAAACTGTTGAGAAGTGGGCCAATAATAATTTGTATTTTAACAGTTCTCGAAAAAAAATAATAAATCTTGTTCTATATTTATAATCTATAATTCTATACTTTATGATCTTTACTATTACTTACATATTAGCTTCCATTTGACTTTTAGATTTGAATTTAAAGTTTTTATCTTAGTTTTTATTTTTTAGTTTAGTTTTTTTTTTTTTGAAAAGTCGACGAAATTTATTTCTAGTTTTTGAAAAGTCAACCAATTTCAAACTAAAAGTTTCATTCTAAACCCGTACACCAAATACTAGCTAAGAGAGTGAATGACACTTTTACAGTGTCATTCATCCACAACTTCAAGAGTGCCACTTAATACTTTTGGCTCTCGCCACTTTTTTTTTTTTTGGCCTGTCTTGTCCGTAAATGCATGTTCTCCAACTAATATAATATAGAAATAAGAATATCTTTGAAGTTTTGTACATCAACATTTCTGATCCAATGGTTCAAATTTATTCATTTTCACTTAATTTAAATCCTATAATTTAATTTTAGTCCATATAATTTCTTAAAACTCTCACTCACACATTACACATGAACTATATAGATGATAACTCTATAAAATAGAGTTATTTTTATCTCTTTTACGCATGAAAATTGGCTATGTTCTTGAGCAATTTAATTAATTTTAAGTTAATTGTGTTTAATTTTGCTTATTTTTAATTTAAAGTAGTTTTTTTTATTTTATTCAATTTTGAGTAATTTTATTTAGGTTAATATTAAATTAAATATGTTGTTATTGATTTTCCCTTCTAAACAATTAATTTTCTAATTTGTGTAGGTTAATTAGGTGAAAATGGATAAAAAGGGAATTTTGGACTCAAACTGAGGACAAAACGGTCATCAAATAGCTTTAAAAAGATTAAAATTTGAATTATAGTCACCCCCAATCAAACAGTGCCAAATGTCCCTCTACAACAGTGCTAGCGATCCACTATCGCGCGCTCCACCATCCTTCCGTGAGCTCGCCTCCCATGCCTAGTGAGAAGTCGCCATGCGTCCCTATATCAGCCCTACTCACAAGTCTGCCGATCCACTGCTAGCACGCCTACAGAGCTCGCTTCCTCACCCAGCCAAAAGTTGCCAGCTGGATCGCACTACCAAGCTGTCCTCTTGCCTCACGCTAAGTGTCCAGCTGCGTTAGTGGTGAGGCCAACGCCAGTA
>JAFMPE010129600.1:0-11700 GCA_024759925.1 Ficus religiosa
TCAAATGAGGGTTCAACAAGCCTATGATGAAGTTGAGTTTTTTAGATTATAATTATTTGACTTTTTAAAAATTATTTAATATTTTGTTGATTTTTTAGAAAAAGATAAAAAATGAGTTGAATTTTTTAAATTGGAGTTTTTATGTTTGGATCAACCAAGCAATTAGCATGCGTTTGATGCGCCGATTTGGAATGAAATTCTTAGGTTGAAGTTAGTTGACTTTGTAAAAATTAATTAAAAATTTGGTTAACTTAAAAAAAAAAAAAAAAACTTGAATCAAAATTTGCTCCGTTTGGTAAGTTAGTTTAACTCTAACTAAACTGTACCTTTTCATTTCAATTTTTATTTTTTTTTCCTAAAAAGTTAATAAAATTTATAACTAGTTTTTGAAAAATCAACTAACTCCAACTTAGAAATTTCATCTTCAACTAACTTACCAAAAGGAGACTTAGGGTTTTTTTTTTCCTTTAAAAAATAGACAAACTTGAATGTAATTTTTAGATTCAAACCTAAGACTATGTTTGGCATTAAGGTTTAACTCTAACTAAATTGTATTTTTTCATATCAATTTTTGTCTTTTTCTGAAAAATTCGGGCCCGTTTGGGGTTCAAGTTTAACTTGAGTTAAACAGTACTTTTTTTTGTCTTTTTCTGAAAAAGTTTTTTGTCTTTTCTGAAAAGTTAACAAAAATTACTATTGAAACTTAAAATTTTCAAACTCAACTCATTCACCAAACAAATCTTTAACAAAATTTATAATTAATTTTTAAAAAGTCAACCGGTTTAAATTTAAAAATTTCATTTATAACTAACTTACCAAACAGAGACTAAGATCCAAACAGACGTTTGTGTAAAAGAGAGAGAAATAAAAAATAAAACCCAAAAACGTGTCGCATCGTGAATGGACCAAAAGTAGGAGCATATGGCGTTGCACCAATCGAAAACACATTTCAACTTTCCCGCCTTTTTGAAAACCAAAATAATAATAATAATAATTAAAAAAAAAAGACGATTTCGTAAAGCCCTTGGCCGACCCGCAAACCTTCCCCCAAATTACGCCGAAAAATGGCGACATGGCAGATATCCTCCGGCTACGGGAACAGCTTCCGGTGGGAAATCACCGGCCGAGACCTGGGGACCGAACCCCAACAAGACCCGGTGGATGTTCCCCTGCCATCTTCTGCACAGAATGACAGCAACTCGAGCTCGCGTCTTCCTTCCATGGCTGACCTTTTGCTTCAAGGTATAACATTCAATTTCTGTCCCAAATTTTACGCTTTCGTCGCTGGTAGTTTTACACCCGTTGATGATAATTTGCTTTGTGCAGGATGTTCGAAGCTTCTGGAGGAAGATGAAGATGAAAATGAAGGTCTCGAGAAAACTCCGATGTTCAAAACTGGATTAGGAAGATTTGTTCCGGTGAAAAAATCTTCGATCGCCAAGGCAGTGTCGGTTCTCGGCGACGATTCCGCTACTGATACAGGTTTCTTTCACTCTTTTTCTTTCATTTTTTGGTTCTTTCGAATAGTTTGTGATTGCTTAACTCATTGATTAATTAAAACTTTGGGCTTTTTTTTGGGGGAAAATTTCTACTAAATACTGTAGTGGTAGTGGGACAGTGGAACTGTATAAGAACTTGTGAGTAACTTTTTCTGATTTTGTATGTGTTATGCCAATCTATTTCCCTTTTCAAAACATCCTAAGAGATTGATAAAATTCGAAGTGAAAACCGAATATGGTTGCCAAGGAAATAAATAGGTAGGCTTGAATGACCTGTATTGCTGCACAGTTCTGGAAAACCCAAACAAGTTAATTGATTTTATAATCGAGGGACAATCATTTTGGTTACTCGTTTCTACGCAATTGAAACGAACAATGTAATAGCACTAAATGTGGAGGTCATACTTATGTATCTTATAATTCACGGCTGCCAAGTTTAATTTCCAGCTAAATGACCAATTTAATCCTTTAGTTATTATTATTTTTTGAATGTTTTGTGCAGGTCAAATGCAAGATAAAGATAATGTTTGTGATTTGTCTAATTCCCTTTTCCAGACGGCTTCTGGGAAAACGGTTAACATTTCTTCAGATGGTCTAGCCAGAGCAAAGACTCTGTTGGGATTGAACGAAGATAATCGGCCTTGCAAATTTCAGGGTTTTCAAAATTCAATGAAGTCATCTACTATGGACTCAAGTTTTGGGAGGCAAAATGTCTCTAGCTTGGATAAAGGAGAGGGTGTCAATCATCTTGGATTTATGGACAGTGCCTCAATTCCAAGATCTTCACCAATTTATAGGACTGATTTAGGTCATAGTAGATTCAGAAATGAAGCTAAGCCACACTCCGCACCCTCCAGATTGCATAATTCAGTTACTACACCGTCTCCAATTAAGTTCCAGACAGCAGGTGGAAGATCCATATCCGTTTCAAGTGATGCCCTTCAACGTGCAAGGAGTCTTCTTGGTGATCCAGAGTTAGAAATTGTATTTGACACAGGGAATGCAGGTGATCTGGAAGTCCCATTTTCAGAAAGAAAAAGATTGGTTGATTCTTCATTCGATGAGGAAAATGATCCTCAAAGTAGTTTGTCACATCAGGAAACGGCAGAGAGCAAACTCATGTCTAAGAGTTTCACATCTCCAATGCGATCATCTTCCGAACAAATGCACGCATCAGGCAACTCAAAGAGTATAAATTCAGGAACCAACTTGATTAGGCAATTCGATGCAGTCAGCCAGGAAGATGTTTGCAGGTTAAGCAGAAACCCCACTCATCAACAGGAGCGCTCAAGTAATGGACTTTGTGCTCCCAAAACGGTGGTGGATAACTCTTTAGCAAATGGTATTGATTTGAGTAAAAATCTTGTTGGGAGGTCACCAAGCAGGCATTTGGCTGATATATCAAACACCATTGGTTCAGTTTCTGCAACAAATAGACAAGCAACTAATGAAAAGAGGAGAATCGTAAGAAATTCTGTATCTCCATTCAAGAAGCCCCGTAGTTCCAAATTCTCTACCCCTATGAAAAGCAATTTCTCTTTCGTTCCTAATGGTAAAATTTACTTATGCATTTAGAATAAAATTTTATTACTTTTAATGATCATAATTTATCCTCATTTAAGCTACATGTTACCATCAGGTTCATCCACTTTTTCCTCCGAACATTGTTGTACCAAAGGAAGGATTTCCACCCGATATCCTTTCCAGGGAAAAAGAATCTACATCAAGGAATATTTTGGAGTGCCTCCACCAGATCACAATAAGGTAACAGATTATTGATACTGTTTACTGTCTCCAAGAGATTATTTCCATGCTCTCTGTGCTGAAGGCACTTTTCGTATCCAAACGAGTGTAGTTGGCATATTCCTCAGACCAGTTCAGATGGATAAGATCAGATAATGCTGAAAGTTACACCTTCCCTGATGATACTGGTGTAAGATGCATAGGAGCAGAAGCTTTCTTCCACATGTTGACTCATTCTGGAGCTTCTCAGCAATATACTTCCAAGGAGTAATTAATTCTTATCTCTTTTTCTTCTGCAACCCTTAACCTTCCCTGATTTGTATTATATTTCTCGGATTGCAGATTCTGTATTTAAACATATAAGATTTCGTGTAAATATAATAATATTTAAATTTGAATGAAAAATTGAATTCACTGCTGCGTTTTGGATGTATAACCTGTATTGATTAACAAGGAGCTCGGGACTAGACTAGATGGAATTCTTAGGGCCCTTGTATGTGTTAACTTTGCATATTTTGGGACCCTGCTTTGATTCCTCACTAGTATATTTGTCAACCCTGTGGCATTTTTTATTTGAATGTAATTTTATGTATTCGACCTTTCATTTAGTATGCTAAACTATGCATCTCTAGATGGGTCAAAAATCACTACAAGTGGATAGTCTGGAAACTGGCATGCTACGAGAGATGCTATCCAACTAAAGCAGCTGGAAAATTTCTGACAGTTTCCAATGTGCTCGAGGAATTGAAGTATAGGTATACAATTAGTAGAATTCTTATATGTTCAGTCTTGGGTTTGATAGACATCTGTGAGGGAAAAAAAATTGTATGTGCGGATGTAGGTACGACAGAGAAGTGAATCATGGACACCGTTCTGCAATTAAAAGAGTTCTTGAAGGGGATGCTTCTCCTAGCACAATGATGGTTCTATGTATATCAGCCATTTGTTCCAATTATGATGCAAAGGTTGAGGTTAGCTCTTTGGCACGAGGTGATGCTGAAAACCATAATGCTGCTACTGCAAAAGTTGAACTAACTGATGGGTGGTAAGAAACCGCTCACATAGAAGACAAGATGTTCAATACCACGCTTTAAGAACTTTGGTATATAAGGAAATTTTGTTTCACAGGTATTCAGTGGAGGCCCTTTTGGATGTATTGCTGTTAAAGCAGCTTGCTTCGGGAAAGTTGTTTGTCGGACAGAAACTTCGGGTAATATGTTAATCCATGTTTCTGATTTGCACTCTTTGATGGTGTATTTTGGTTACATCCCCTTTTCTTACAGTATATTTCTCTTCCGTAGATTTGGGGAGCAGCATTCAACAGCTGGATTGCGCCTGTTTCGCCACTTGAGGTTCTCACTTGCTCTAGAATGTTTGGTGAAGGCAAAATTTAAATATTTACTTCCAGTTTGCTGAGAGTTTTCTCAAGTTTTTGCTATCATATAGGTGCCAAGAACAGTAAATCTGATGCTGCACATGAATGGAACGTATAGAGCTCATTGGGCCGATAGGCTTGGATTTTGTAAGTTATATTTTAGATAGGCTTGCGTTTATTTCAAATTTTGCACGAGCTTAGTGAATTTGCAATTTGATCTTCTGGCTTTCTTACTCTTGGCATTCAAATCCATTCTGACAGGCAAGGCTGTCGGTTTTCCTTTAGCATTTAAATGCATCAAAAGCAACGGGGGTCACGTTCCACTGACCTTGGTCGGAATCACACGGATATACCCTCTTCTGTACAAGGAAAGGTAACTTGAATAGTGATGTCATCAAATGCTGTTGTTTAAAAACATCTTTTGAAATTTGTTTGTGATGAAAATTGTCACTGTTCCATCCATCTAGGTTAAGTGATGGAAGATCAGTGGTGCGATCAGAGAGGTTAGAGACTAAAGTTGTGCATTCATACAACGAGAGGTGACTCTAAGCCGTGGAAACCTAAGTTAATTTGGTTAATCACAGATATCTTCTTTTATCCTGTTTTCTTCTGTCATTCAGAAAAAATATTTCAGTTTTGCCTATTTTAGTTTATATCTTCTTCTCTCTTAATTTTTTTTTTTAAATTTTCTTTGGGCTGTATCAGTATTTCCGTTGACAGAGTATTCATACTACATGCACGAGCATTTTGTAACTTTCCTCCTCAAACGCTGATTTGTTCTTGCAAATTGAATTCATGCCATGTTAATTTTATTCTATTTTAATTTTGCATGGCACAGACGCTCTGTTATTATAGAGAGCATTGTTTCCGACTTCCAGAGGGGTGCAAAACATTCATGTATCTATAATGATAGTGATAGTGAAGACGGGGCAAAAATCTGGAAGATACTAGAGAAAGCTTCTCAACCTGAAGTTCTTTTGGCAGATATGAGTCCAGACCAAATCAGTTCGTTTGCAAAATATCAAGCAAACATGGAGGTGGGTTCCGGTTTACACCCTTTGCCTAACTGAAAAGTTTTCATGAAGAAAGAGATTATTAACTGTGGCTGGTGTGACCTTAGGCAATCAGGCAGTCAGACATGGAAAAGTCGATTGAGAAAGCTTTGGAAAATGCTGGCTTAAGTAAGAGAGAAGTCACCCCATTTATGAGGTTGCGGGTTGTCGGTTTAACTAGTAAAACATCCGAAGGAAAGGATAGTCCTAAAGAAGGGTTAATAACAATCTGGAACCCAACGGAAAAACAGGTGAACTAAATTTGTCTTTTTTGTTTTGTCTACTCTGTTAATCCCTTTCTCCTTTGTAACTCCTACATTTCATCTGGTTAAGAATATTATGAATTGCCTTTCGTGTTTTCTAAATTATTCTTATTAATGTGACAGCAAAGCGAGTTGATCGAGGGGAAGGCATACAATGTTACAGGGCTTATACCTTTCGGTGCAGATGCTGGTACAATTTATCTGCAAGCAAGAGGACCTACCACCTGGCAACCTCTGTCTCTGCAAGCAGTAGACCACTTCATGTAAGTATTCACTTTCCATTCTTGTTACAGGAGCAAAAGTCCTATTCAAATCATACTTTTCCTCCACAGGCCGTTCTTCACTCCTCGTAAATCAGTGCCATTATCAAATTTTGGAGCAATTCCTCTTTCAAGGTGAATCTTGGAACCTTTTCACTTGTAGTGTTTCTTTATTAAAAGTATGTTTATACTTATAGTTTTGTTATTGTTTGAATTTGTAGTGAATTTGATATTGCTGCATTTGTCATCTTTGTTGGGGAGGTTTACAAAGATGCTCACCAAAAGAAACAGTGGGTGTTTGTGACAGATAGCTCCATTATGGAGTTACAGTCGGAAGAATTTTCTGATTGTTTGCTTGCCATCTGCTTCTGTTCGTCGTGCATGGATGATGAATGCTTTGTACCATTTAACTTTAACCTTGCGGGGTCAACTGTAAGTACTTAAATAAATTTTTCTGTCAATCAGAATGACATCTTTTTTTTTTTTTTTTTTTCCCTTTCTTTTTTTCTTTATTTCTTTCTTTCTTTCTTTTTTTCGTTTCCCTGATTGTCAAATTGTTAGGCATAAATGAGGTAAATCCTGTCATGTGAGATAAATTGTAAAAATTTTTATCATGAATTTGGTTCTGTTTGAGGAAGTAGGTAGGTGTAGTCTCACTGAGAACTAACACTTTTTAGATGCATCTTTTAATCCCATTGGAAAGGACGGCATGCCATTTGACAAAATCAAAGTCAAAGAACAAAGGAACGAAAGGACCAATAATGCAGATGAAACTTTTATATTCCTGAATCATCTATTGCATATAATTGCAAGAAAAATGCTCTTGGGCACCGGCGAGCTAAGCTCGGGAGCCTCGCAGCGATCCTATAGTTGCAAATACAAAACCATGATGATATTTGCCACGCATTTTAAAACGCACCCTCTTCTAAAACTGGTAAGTAAGCCAGTTTCTTTTCCTTGTTGAGTCTTTTCGCTGAAACCACCTTTTTTGCTTTGCAGGTGGGCTTCTGTAATCTCATAAAGAGAACAAAGGACAAATCGAATCGTCTCTGGGTAGCAGAAGCTTCAGAAAACTCGACTTATTCCTTGAGTTTTGACACACCACATTGTTCTCATCTAAAAAATGCGGCTGTCTCTGCTGAAAGATGGGGAAAACTCTCTCACTTGGTGTGAATTTAAAACTTCAAACCTAGCCAAGTTCTTTACAGCATGTATGCTCTTAATATCTTTTATGGGGTATTTTTTGCAGACCACTGAGAAGCTCAAGGAGAAGATTTTATTTATCATCGGTGGTAAAGGCTAATGGAGAAAATAGCCAACCCTACTGACCTCGGTGAGTCCCTCCTTCACTCTATTCTCTTTTAATTTTTGGCTTCCTCTTTTGAATCTTTTGATTCTATGTTTTTCTCTGAAGATAATCACATGATCTCACATTTATTTTCAACTTTAATTCAAGTTTGTCTTATAATACAATAATGAAAGATCATTGTAGTGCAATTGGTCCTCGGATGATTAAAAAGGAAAGATGAGTTATGTGTGAATTTTTAACAAAGGAAAGAATGTTTCAAATTATCAGCCATTGCAACTTCTGATGGACTTTTCTTGACCTAGATACTGACTTTGCTTACACTGACCAAATGGGATCTCGGGTGTGCTAATCAACCAACATAACGACTTTATCATCTGGAATGCTATAAGGAGGTTCCTCCAATGTATGAAACTGGTTACTCCTTAATGAAAGCAACCTCTTTTCACCTCAATGCTTTCTTTAATCATTTTTTTGTGGCACAGGTTTGTTCCCCGGCATTGAACTGGCGAAAGTTATGCGGAGGAACCTTGAAATACCGCTTTGAATGCATTGCTGGGAAGAAGCTTATAAAAGCACCGATGCTAAAGCCTCGTCCATAATCTTTCTATAATTCTTTTGGTCTAGTTTTATAGACCAGTTTATCGCTGCAGTAGAAGGTTTGTTTTGATTCTTTTGAATCGATGTTTTGGTTTAAATCATCTTTCATCAGTTTTCACAGTAGCCGGATTTCTGCAATAGAAGATGCAAACAAAAGGAAACTTACAATTACTTGCCAATGTCCATACTGTAGATATGTTAACATCTTTATATATGCTTATTTACTGGTTAAAGGACATTTTTGGCGGCAAAATACCCAAAACACCCGTCGTGTTTACTTAAAATACCACTTTTACCTCTTCGGTTACCCAAATGCCTAATACATTCAGTCACAAAATATCCCATGAAGCGATTAAATTTTTAATACCAAGATTACCCTTTCCAATGGATGTTAAGCTATATTTTGAAACTTTAAGATGATTAAAATTTTAATTGTTTCAAGGGGCATTTTGTAACTAATTTTACAAATGCAGTGGATGTTTAGGCAATTGAATAATGAGAGGGGCAAACGTGGTATTGTAACTAAATACATGGGATGTTTTGGGTATTTTACTTTTTTGGTTTCTATGCAGTAAATGTTTGAAATAATGATATGAAACGTTCATTTTTAGAGTACTGATTTAAAATATGTTTATTTTTTAATAATATTATTTATATGTCTATTTTTTGATAAATAAATATCTGTAATATTTATTTTGTTCTTTTATTATAATTGACAATATTTTATTTTTATACAGATTCTTTTATTTTTATTATTTTTATTTTTTTTATTTTAATGATGAGTATCTTTTGTTGATAAATGTGAATTATCTTTAATAAATCAAAATTAGTTATAAATATTAAAGTAATTATAATAAATATAAAATATTTACTATAAAGATAATAAAAACAATACAAAATATTAACGATAAAGGATGATGAATGGTCGTACTTTTCAAATAAAAAATCAATGAATTCTTTATGAAAAAACTTATTTGTTTATGTAATTCATTATAAATTAAAGGGTTGTGATTTATGTTTTAATCAAATAAATTGAAAAATAACAATAAATGGAATCAATCTTTATGAAAAAAAAAAATACTATTATTTATATAAATTAGTAGAAATAAAATTAAATATATCTTTATAATAAAAACAGATTCAATTTTTGAAATATTTTTTTGAGATTTTTTTTCTTTATTTAGCTTTTTCTTATTAATGTGAAATTTGATTTTGTGAAAATAT
This sequence comes from Ficus religiosa, assembly GCA_024759925.1. Classification (NCBI taxonomy): domain Eukaryota; kingdom Viridiplantae; phylum Streptophyta; class Magnoliopsida; order Rosales; family Moraceae; genus Ficus; species Ficus religiosa. Next base: position 9,323 of record JAFMPE010129600.1, read on the forward strand.
TCTTTTTAATAGTTCATTATAAATATTTACACATTCTTTACAATAAATCAAAAAAAATTTCAAAATTTTCTTTTCTATCAATTCTTTTTACAATTTCATTAAATCAAATTTAGCCCAATTGTAAACATCTTAGATTCCTTCTTTTTTTGTTTTGTTTTCTTTTTCGTAATTTCTTTATTTGTTAATTTTTCATTCTTTATGAATGATAAAATTATTTTTATAATTACTCTTTTAAATGTTTATGTAAATAAAAAGAAAAATAGATATATTTTAAATTAATATCTTTAATTTAGATATATATGTAAATAACGGTTTTCGTTTGTTTCGTTATGGCTGCTATATTACGGCCAGTAATTTGTTTCATTGATGCATTATGCCAGCCCCAGGTACACAATATCTCCTTAATAATGTACATAGGCGGTTAAAGAAAGTTACACGAGATTAATCTTTAAAATAGCACAAAAAGTAGCTTTACTTTTGACTATAATTTTTTCTTATTCTTTTTTTAGAACGAGATTATTATTTTAATTATTGTTATTGCTATTATTATTTTGTCGTATGGTAAGTGCGACTCTTGTTTATTTTTATTAAAGAGAATGAAAACTCTAATATTTCAGATATGAAATCTCTCTTCTTTCATAACTGAGCTTAACGTCAAAGGGATTATTAATTAAGATAAATACTATTTTTTGATAACCGAGGGTCCCATATATTTATACTTAAAATTACATCTATGTTACAAATCCTTAATTATATTTTGTAAAAGCTGAGCCTGCATAGTGAAAAGGGTTTTTTTTTTTTTTTTTTTTTTTTTTAGAATTCCTAAAAAAGATTATATCTTTAAAAAATTATCTTATTTACAATCACTTCAGAATTTTTACCTTATAATTTCAAATAAAAATGGTCAACAGAATAAAAATCCAANAAAGAGAATGAAAACTCTAATATTTCAGATATGAAATCTCTCTTCTTTCATAACTGAGCTTAACGTCAAAGGGATTAATTAATATAAATACTATTTTTTGATAACCGAGGGTCCCATATATTTATTCTTAAAATCACATCTATGTTACAAAATCCTTAATTATATTTTGTAAAAGCTGAGCCTGCATAGTGAAAAGGATTTTTTTTTTTTTAAAGAATACCTAAAAAAGATTATATCTTTAAAAGATTATCTTATTTACAATCACTTCAGAATTTTTACCTTATAATTTCAAATAAAAATGGTCAACAGAATAAAAATCCAAACGAGTAATTAAATTTAACAAAAATACTCAATATGTATTGTCAAAATGTTATTCTCACAATTTTCTCAAGTGAAAATGTGCAAAAGTTAAGCCCACAAGTAATAGATATATGATTCTATTAGACCAAAAAAAAAAAAAAAATACCGCTTCTCAAATTTTTTTTTAAAGTAAAAAGATTCTATTCAACTTGGCCGTGACTAACGACAGTTGTATTATTGACCATTTTTGCAATCAAATTAAACGCAAAATTTAAAATAACTCATCCTTAAAATAAAAACTACAAAAGCTCTGGATGGATGCTGTTTTGGGCTCGATAATACTTTTTGCTTTTGTTTTGGCTAAAAGGACTTGAGTATAATTGCTTTTCTCTTTTGATATGTCCTTTTAAAAAAATAAATAAATAAATAAATAAATGTTGATAGCTGCTTTTTGTTATATATATAGTCGCTCATATATCTACATGTGGCACACAATTATGTGCGTTTGTAACCTTTTTGCCTGAGCATATCTTCTGCTCAGAAGATCATAGTGTGTGTGTATATACATATACATATATATGTATATGTATATATTTAACCTCTAATGCATGAACTTCTTGTGCCAGCCAATGTAGAGAATATTTACTTGTCTTCCTCTTTTTAAGTGGGTGAATTATATTTTGTTATTGAACAATGTACCTCTCTATGTGCTATTAAAAAAGAAAAAAAACTATGAATATGGCAAAATGGCAAAATTGACCCTGTTGCAATTGCACCTATGGAAGAAAAAAGAAAAAAAAAAAAGTCAATGACAGGCAAAATCCAAATCTTCTAGGGTAGTTTTAACATACTTATAAATCAATTGTTAAATTTTAATCAAATAGCTAATAAAACATGCTATATTGATAGAGCATAACAAGGTGTCCTACCATCATGGACGAAACTAACTAAGACTAGCCCCCTCCGGACCAAAGTAGCTCCATTAGGATTTTTTACAAATTTTTTTTTTTTGTTCATCTTTTTTATTATTTAATCACCCTGATTTTTTTTTAATTTCAAATTCTATTTAAAATGTTTGAAATATTTTCATTTACACCCTTAATTTTTACTTTAAATTACCTTAACTTAAATCCTTAAATAAATTTTCTGACTT
>JAFMPE010129612.1:383-10627 GCA_024759925.1 Ficus religiosa
CCAGAAAAGTGATTTTCTTTATAACTTCACAGTAGAATACACACTCTTTCATGGTCTTACAAGTTAGAGGTCCACAACGGAACTGAGCCTCGAGGCCCATTGAATATTGGGTCCATGGACTTTTCCTTTCGGGCTGAGATGAAATTTGTCCCATTAATTCTTATGGGCCAAAGGGCCTGAGGGGAGTTCAGCCCCTCTACAATTCGTTTGACTAGAACGAACATTCAGAGTAGAGTACCCTAAACATACAAAAAAATAACAATGCTATTAACAAATAATAGTAGTAGTGGTAGATGGGAGTTCAAGACATTAGTAGGCGGTTGAAATTATTTTTAGATTACTGACTCAATGTTCAAGAGTTTTTGTTGGGAATGAGATGACATGCTTTGCATTTGACAAATTATAGTTACAATTTAATAAGGACATTTCTTAACATGTAAGGGATCATATGTTCAAATTACGGTTAGTTGCCTCATCTCACACTTTTTATGTTATAAAAAACACTATCCGAAACAACAGTTGAATTGATAAGGGAATATCAATGGTATTACACACAACTAATAAAAAACAGATTTCATATGCCAATCTCATATCGTAAAATCCACTCTTTATTAATGTGTATATATATATATATATATGATATTACATATCTCTAGCGCTCTTTAGTATTGTTCCATAAACATTGGTTAGGTAGGCTACATGTTAGCTTTTATGACAGGCTGCGAAATCCATGTTGTCACAGAGTCTAATAAAAATATATATAATAAAATTAATAAAGTACGCTATGTGTATAGCCAGTAGCCAAACTAGTGCCCAGCAAAAATACAAACGTATAGCCCGGCCTAGTTTGATTTTTACAACATGATATACTGCTCGTCCCATAAGACAAACATCTTTTTATCTTTAGTATAGCCACTTAGCCACTAGCCACAACTACTGCCCCGCAATACAAATTGATGCTTTCATATATTCATCTCTTGGGCTCTTATGTCTTTTGCTTCATATGCGTAGCAACTTTTATTTTGTCACATTATTTCGTTGATTGAAGATTCTTTTAGAATCCATAAACTAAAAAATATATATAAATCCTAGAAAAGTTTAGTGGCATATATATATATATGTATTGAAATGAGACAGGAACTTCGAAACTTTACATTCACATATGAAAATTACTATTAGATTGTACTTATAATCACTTGTTCAATTTTATTTTCTTTTTGAAGTTTAGTGGCTTATATTTAAAGGCATATCGGTGTAACGTGGGTATTCATGGTAGAAGTAGAACTTCCAGAAGTGTGAACCTTGGACTAGTGCAGTTTAAAATCTGTAGATAGGCTCTTTGAATTCAAACATGCTCTAACAGAAAAACCATTCCCTACTTCTGGCTCTGAAAGCAGGTAAAAGGATAAAAATACGGTCCTGAATTTCTAGTATAAGCATGGTCTTTGCAGTATGATTGGAGAGAGAGAAGATTACATTCTAATGTTGTTTAGTTATTCAAATTTATTGATGAAAAATATATATATATTTTTTTTCTTCTTTGTTTTTGGGTTATAGGATAGAATGCCGAGACATTTCTGTTCATTTACAGCTGTGACTATGGAATTTAAAATTTAAAGGAAAAACAAAACTTTAAAATTGAAATCCGTCCGCAAAAAATAAAAAGACGCTTTTATTTTTTGGCAAACAAAAAAAAAAAGGGGGTAAGGTAAAAGAGAGGAAGAAAGAAAAGAAAAGAAAAGCCGCTTTGTGCCACAAGAAAAAGGGTGCTTTTAGAAAAGGTGAAGTTCCATTGAAGTGCAAAGAGTGTGTCTTCGGTAAAGAATAGTAAATGGTTTCTAATAAGGATAATTTCTTTTCTTTTTTTTTTTAATTTAATTTAGCTATAGAGAGAGAGAGAGATTTTATAAAAGGATGCACTTGTTCATAGACCTTTATTTCATTTTTTTAACTTGAAGATACAAGATTTGAATTTTACACATTTTGATTGAATCGGATGTAAAATTACCTTTAAATTGTATCTGAACAATTTATTTATAGACTTAATAAATTTATTTATCGTGATTTTAGGATTTAAAACATACAGTTAATATAAATGGCCTCTACAATAAGAACATCTACTGTGGAATCTCCTAAAAGAACATATGAAAATTATCAACAGTGTTTCATATTAGCATTACTACATTGAAAGAACACGTTGCCCCTGATAAATAAATAAATTAGATTTAACAAAAGAAAAGAACAAAAACGATAAAGGCTAGTTTATTATTTTTACATATATATTTTTTTGAATTTAAGATGGAGGATTCGAATCTATATTTTGTGATCAAATCAGATGTGAATTTATCATTAAATTATATTTGTAACCATTGTATTTTTACATTTTGAGTTTATAAAATATGTTTATTTATGTCTAAGAAATGATAATTATTACATTTATGAATTTTAAGTTTGTCATATATTTAATTAACAATTAATTTTTATCAATGAACTGACAACTTTATCGTTTAAACTTTACCCAAAAAAACATGTCATCAGACTTTTTTTTTTTTTTTTTCGCTCAACATATATACAAACTTAACATAAATATCGAATTTGAAGGTACATTATATTTTCCATGGTGGAAATTTAAGATGCATGGACCATGGTAAATAATTATTAGACAAAATAACAGTGCTCTAGCACCCCCCCAAAAAAAAAAGAAAAAGACAAAAGACAAAAGACAAAATAACAGTGATCTTATTAGACGTGGCTTTGTTTCCAAGTGATCGTAGCCTATCACGAGCGCGTGGGGAGTGCCTTTGATAGGGTTGTACCACTGGGACAGAAAGCGTGAAACACTCTTGTCGTTTTGACGGTTTCATTTGCAAACAATTTGTCGTTTTATTGTTCCACGGTGTTTCAAATTTACACTTGTACCTTATTAATAGGTATAATAATTTTAGTTACTATATTAAATTTGCAAACGGTCTCATTTATAATTAAAGTAGTTAAGTTTTGCAATATGAATTTGTAATGTGGATATTTCTTGTCACAAAATATTTTTAGTTCTCTTTTTCTTTTTTATGCCCTGGCTTATAACTTGTTAAATAAGAGTCTATATATATTGTTATGTTTTTCTTGTCTTAATAGTTGTGCTCTAACATTGATTTGATAATTCATCAATTTATTAAGTATTTTTTAGTATTTAATATTTTTTTAATCCAATAAATTCTAAAATTCAGGGAAATGATATAACATTATTAAAGAGATTGTCAATTAAATAGAAAATTTGGGCAAATCTTGATTCTTATAACTATTTATTTAAAGTGAAGATAAATTCTTCTCCCTTTTTTTTTTTTTTCCTCCAATGTTAAAATTAACTGTGGAAGATAAACCTTACCCAAGGGAGAACGTAGGGCTCGGAGAAAAGTAGAGCATCCAAGAGTTTTTCAACCAATTATTGAAAAGAACTCACCGCTCAATTTTGTTTCTATCGTTTACTCTTTTATAATTATAATAATTCTGTTGAATTTCAATAAAAATAATGTTGTTTGTCGTATACCAATCAATTCGTTACTTTAATTCAATCTTTTTTTTTTTAACTTGAAAACATGATTAAATTTAAAAAAAAAAAAACAGAGAGAAATAGACTTCTTCTTTTTTTTTTTTTTTTTAAATTAGAACACACAGAGAGACCTGAAAGTTAGTATTGTTACTATTTTTAATTTTTACTATTGTTATTCTGATAGATGATAGAAGCTTGGAGGTTGAGTTTTGTATATTATGCGGAAATCAGTCACAGACATTGATTCTCATTTTCACAAAATAAGAAAAAATAAATCGACATTTGAAAAGATAACAATCACTGCAGCATTTTCAGACTTGTTTCTTGTAGATGGAAACAGGGAACGATTATAGAGACAACGCACGTGGATCATAAATTTCTCTGAAAAGTGTCGTAATCTAAATACATACACACACAAAAAATAAACTATACATTGGGGATAACTGGTGATTCATTTTATTTTAAATTAAAATATATTTTTTTATCTTAATTTTTTTTTAATTTTTTATTTTTTTCTGAAAAAATTTTTGTCCTTTCTGAAAAATCAATAAAAATTTTCAACTCAAATTTAAAATTTTCAAACTCAACTTATTCATCACACAAACCCTAAAAATTATATTTGAACCCCAAAATAAATAATCTTCCTCTCTGTCATACTCTACTTATTTATCTCAATTTATTTATATACTTTTTTTTTTTTAATTTGGTTGTTGACATTAATGGGGTATTGCATTGCTGTTATTCAATCTTTTAAGAGAAAAATTAAAAACAAAGACATCACAGATTGCGCATGAAAGCCTTAAAAGCAGTGGACAGATTGCAGCAGTAGTCTTCTGTAGGTAAGAGCTGGCATTTTTTTTTTCTTTTTCATTTTTTTTAAATAAAAATTTATTTTTGTACTTTAATAATGGATATTCATTTTCAGCATGTTGACCTCGGTGATTTGAAATTTATTTCCCAATCATCGGTGATGATATAATAATTGATACTTTCAAAAGGCAAAAGTATGATCCACACCGGAGCCAACTTCATTGAAAGCCATTTCTTTTTTTTCTTGTTGTCGTTTGTTTTTGTTGATTGATTCCTTACCCAAAGTACTTGCAATGTTGTTAGACGTGTTTTTTTTTTTTTTTTTTTCAGGAGAAAATATAATTAGAAATGTTATTGCCGTGACTACAGGGTTACATAATTACTTCCTTTTTTCTATTTCAGTTCATAGTGTTTCTTTTTTTTTCCTTCCTGAACTTGTTAAGGATTAATTATGTTTAAATTAGAATCAAGATTTACGATTAGTTTGTTAGGATACATTTCATCTTTAGTATTTGACTCTAAGTATAGTTTTTTATGGGATTTTTTTAAGGAAACGTTGAATTTTATTCCAAACTTGATAAATCAATTCGACAAAAGAATCTAAATATCTGGACAGTACATCCGATCAAATTGACGAAACAGAACTATGAATAACCAAATGAGCACAAAAGTGGATTATAAAATTCCTTTTGCTAGAACTATTGCAAACGTTTACCACTACTAAGCGAATCACAAATATTGTTAGGATGATTTAAAATATTTAAAATATAGTTTGTTTTTTTTGTTAGTTTAGATCTCTATAAAAAGTTCAATGGTCATAATTTTATTAAGAGAATTGATTGATAAATTGAATTATGTTTATCTTTCTCTTTTCTCTGATTTTATGTTGGGTATTTCTCATGGCACTATCTTTGTTGCTTTTATAAACTAGCTAGATAGGAAAGGAAGTAACTAGATATTGTCGAAGCATTCAAAGAATTAAGAAGCCTTTTATATTAAAGAAGAAAATATGAGAAAGGTTAATACACGTAGATATCAAGATAAATATATATATAAAATTGATAAAATTTAATACGGATTTAACGATTTAATATATAATCCTTTAAACTATATATATTTTCCAAAAACAAAAAAAGTCAAAATATCTATCTTATCCTCCAAAAGAGGTAAATCCGATAATGAAGGAATCTGAATTCATCTCCGCACCCACTCTCACTGTCTCTTTCTATTTTTTTATAATTAAATTTAAAACTTTTCTAAATAGAGCATAGAATTTTTAAATTTATGCTGTTCAAAAATTGAAAGTTGAATGTTGTCTACATCGCTAGTCATGGTGACTCTCAAATGTCTTATTCAGCTTTTTCCTTATTTCTTTCATCCCCTGAAATGTCTTATTCAGCTTTCAATTTCATTGTTTTAAATTTGTGATATATGCTTTATAATTTTTTTAAGCAAATAAAATTCCGAGTGTACCCTCGGGTCTTCTTTAAAATTTGTAGAAAGAAATTCTATCATGTCAAAAAAAAAAAAAAAAAAAATCAGCCTTCAATTTTTGTTATGACATGAAAAGGCAAATCTTTTTTTTTTTTTTTTTTGATAATTCTCATTCGTATCCTAAAATTTTAAGATCACTCTTAGTACGTCCTATAAATTTTAGAAACTATCGTTTTGTTCCAAAATTTTAAATGTAACCCCACCACTTCACCATTTTTGTCGGAATTTTAGTTTGAAATATATGAGGAAAAAAATGAGTTAAATGCAGTTATATGATATTTTATATTTATTTTTAGCAAAAGTTCTAACAAAATGAGTTTAGTAAGACTACTTCCCACATTTTTTTTTTAAATTGAGGGTGAGAGATTTGTATTCTATACCTTTTAATGGAGTCAGATATAACATTACTGGTAAGCTATGCTTGCAACCACCTAAAGTGAGGTTAAATTCTGACAAAACGAATTAAGTGAGGTTAAATTCAAAGCTCTAAGGAGACAAAACTTGAGTTTTTAAAGTTCGTTTGACAAAGTGAGAGTGATCTTAAAATTTGGATATATAGATAAAACAATCCGTTTTTTTTTGTTTTTTTTTTTTTGTGGACAAGATTAAGATGAGATAGATTTATGGTTGAATCTCATTAATCTAATATTGTTTAGCCCTGTTGTTAAGACCAATGATGAAAATGTCGATGTTGACAGAATTATCGAGGTTTTGATTTATGAATAATATCGACGGAGATTGAAGATATATTTGGATATTATAGACATTTGATGGATATTTCGTGAGGAAATATCTTTCTCCTGTTATCCATATCAAGATTTTAAAAAATGAATAATGTCGTGAAAATATTGATGATATAGTGAATATTTTTATCCTTGGTCATGACAATGATACTACCGAAAATGACACATGTTTACGTTTTTTTAAATGTTAGTATTAAAATTTAACAATTCTATTTATTTAATCTAAGTTATTAATATATCTCTCTTGATTTGTTTGACCAAATGGAAAACGCAAATCATGCCCCATCAGTCATCAAATTAACAAACAGATCTTCAAAGTGGTAAAGCTAAAAAATAAAAAATAAAAATAAACGGCTCAATATTTCTCCAGCTAATTACTTTACAGTAAAGGTTTTAAAACTCTATCCAAATAATGATTAAAGTTTTAAAACTTCATCAAATTTTTAATCTCCATCCAAATAATGATAATCCATTAATTGAAGGATTTTGAACTTTAACATTAAATTATTATATATTATTTCATTTTGATATGTTCAGATGGTTAAAAACTGAGTATATTAATGAAGCAAAAGGCCATAATTTTTAATCGTTGTTGTCATTGTATATTTTATGTAATATTATTTTAGTTGGATTAAATTTTTAACTGTTTAAGATGTGAGGGTCACGTTAAAGGTTTACGTAAAACTGTTCTTAGTCTAAAATCAAGTCGGGTGAGGGGAAAAAAAAAAAAAAAAAACCTGGGCGGGGGAGAGTAAGCATGCTTTTTGTAACCAAAAAGAAAAAAGATAAAAAAGGAAAGTAAGGGAAAAAGAGGTTTCTGGTTGAGTAGAAGACAATGAGATTCTCGGGTGTAACCATACCAAGATGCTTTCTTTTGCTAACTTGAACAACGAGCAACACTTCTCTTTTACCCATCCGAGAAAATTTTAATTTCATTTGGTTTTCGTTAAAGAAAGGTTGTCCGAGAGACACACACCAGGGACAGGGAAAGTGGGTTGTTTTAAGCTTCCATCTTTGAGCTATTTTCTCTCTCTTCTTTCTTTCTTTCTTTCTTTCTTTCTTTTTTTTCTTCCTCTGCTTTGTATTTTTGTTAGTGTCAGAATTCACAAAATCTAGTCTATTTGGGGAACACCTGGGGCCTTTTGCCACTACTTGTATTTCTGCTCTTAACCATGGCGTTCTGATCTAAGAAAGCTTCTTTTCTTAAGCTCCAACGGCCTCTTTTTCTTAGTCAGTAAGTCCTTTGTAACTCCTAGTTTCTCCGTTGAGTTATTTTCTTTCCATTTCCATCTGATTTTGTTATGTTCTGTATTTTTTTTCTTCTTATTTATGGGTTTTTGCTGGTAATGTATTTGGGTATGTTTGGTTGCTGAGAAATCTCGGAAAATAATCAAGATTTGGAATTTTGTACGAGGTAGTCGTTAATGTAAAATGGGCATCTCTCCTAATTCATCTTCTGTACTGAGATCGATAGTTTCAAATTTTGTGTTATAAATTTTCTTTAATTTGCTGTCAGTTTTTGTAGATCTTTATTTTGCTCAAAAGATTTCAACTTTAAGTAGATCTGATAAAAATTGTTTCGGGTTCGCCTTCAGAAAACTCTTTTTCACCTGCTGAAGAAAATGCTGCAACTTTGGTGAGGGAAAATTTGTTAACTGCATAGCTTTTTTCGTCAAATGCAATAACTGTTTTTTTCTTTCTTTTTTTTTTTCAGAGCAATACTTACTGAAATTTTGGAAGTACCTTTTCCATGTAATTTTCTTGGTTCGTATTTGGGTTGTTTATTTTCCTTTTAATGAATTATATTCATCTGTAATCATCAGCTTTAAGTGCTTAACTTTTTTCTTTTTCTTTTTCTTTTTCTCTTTCTTTTCTTTTTTGAAAAGGAAAGTACTTGGTGAATTTCCTTTTCACAGTGATTTCTGATTTTTTTTTTTTTTTTAAACACCAAATGCTTGGTTCTATCAACAACTGCAGTTTTTTATTTTTTATTTTTTCCTCAAGTAGAAATCGTCCAATTGGTCAATCGTGAACACAACTTTACAAAATTTTTTTTTTTTTTTTGGGCCAACCCTAGTTGGATGAAGAATTCTCTCCTTTAATTGTCCTAATAAAAAATTTAAGTTGACTAATTAGCCTTCCGGCCTATCCTCTCAACCAATTTGAGTTGCATTTTAAACAAACAATTCTTTTTAACTAGTATTTTTTGGAATTGCTGTCAACTTGTCATGCAGATGGTTTCTAACATGTTAACAAGTCTTCAGATTATATCATATTAATAATTCTGGAACTGCAACTATCGTGGACTCGGACAAATGCAATAGCGTCTGGACATATGCAAAGTTTTGAAGATCGTTATTGACTGAAATCCGGTTCCTATCTCACGGCAACATGAAATTTGGACTTAAGAAAGGTTGGAAATCCATCGGCCCTCTTCGATTGAGGAGCAAATCGGCCACTAGATTTTGTCTGTTTTCCAAAGCAAAGTCATCTAGTTATGGTCCAGGAAGAACACCAGTGTTTCTGAATGTGTATGACTTGACACCCATGAATGGATATGTCTACTGGGCAGGTCTCGGCATTTTTCACTCTGGTGTGGAAGGTAATATTACGTTCTGTTCGATCTTCAGTGAACTTTATTGTTACATCACTAGGGAGATTTTGATGTTTATCTGTTCTTGCTCAATGCCATAAATTTGGGTTTTGGATGGTTTCAACATGAGTATGTAATGCAAGAATAGGAAGTAAACTTGGTTTCAGAACAAGTAACTCGCCACACATGCATAAACTTGTATACACATGGATTGGTTGTGCAAGAAGTAGCGGGTTGAGAGGACCTTGTTGCTCTTTTATTTAAGTTTCTCTGGAGTTTTAGTTTAGGCTTAAGGTTCCGATGTTCTTATGGTTCTTGCATGCAATTTTCAGTTCATGGTGTAGAATATGCCTTTGGAGCGCATGACTACCCAACAAGCGGCGTCTTTGAGGTTGAACCTAGGCACTGCCCGGGCTTTAAGTTCAGGAAGTCGATATTCATTGGGACGACATGCTTGGACCCAATTCAGGTTAGGGAGTTCATGGAGCGCCAGTCTGCCAGGTACAATGGCGATACATATCATCTGATCATCAAGAATTGCAACCATTTTTGCAAGGATATTTGTTACAAGCTAACTGGGAAATCCATCCCAAAATGGGTAAACCGACTGGCTAAAATAGGTATCCTTCTTTGTACCACTTCTTACCTCTTGACGTTACAGTTTAGTTATTCTATTACTTGTACAGTTTCTTTCCATAGTTGCTTATAACCTGCCCAATTAAAAGTCAAAACCACAACTTCAACAAGAGAAAAGAAAATGTACCACTGCCAACTTTATACTAATGATTTCGAAAAACAACTTCATATCCCTTTGATTTGTGGCAGGTTCAATATGCAACTGCATACTTCCAGAGGCGCTTAAGATTTCAGCAGTACAACATGACCCGAATTGCCAACCATATGACAGTGAGAAAAGGAGCCTCAGGAGTGCCTTCAACTGCCTGTCTTCAATCTCGATGCGACAGAAGCAGTTATCAAACTCTTCATTGTTTCTGCAGTCACCCTTGAGAGGCTGCTTGCCTCCATGGGAACTGAGAAAGTCGAGAAACGGTTCCTT
>JAFMPE010129623.1:0-10243 GCA_024759925.1 Ficus religiosa
GAAAAAAAGTCAATATGAATTGGGAGTTTTGAGGAAAATACTTAATTTATGTTGAGGAAGCTAAGTTGCTGTTTGAGTAAAACACCACACGCCCCCAAAAACCAAAAAAATAAATAAATAAAATAAAAGATGTCATATTGAAGAAGAAGTGGCCTTATGTTTTCCTCTGTTTTGTTCTCTGCATCTGCTGTAAATGTTACTTTTGTGTGTTCAAAACAAATAGGTTGTGGCCTTGGTAGAGGTTTGTTATTTCTGAAATAACCGGCAAAAGAATTTTTTGTTTTTTTTTTTAATTATGACAGGATTTTTCTACAGCTCATGATCTCATATATGACTTGTCAGTTGTCACAAAGTAAAGTTCAAATTGAACACCCAGAAGTCTTTAGCACGCACATAGTCCACATAAAAAGATATAAATCTTAAGACTAACCTTCTGCCGATTGCTGAGAGTAATGAAGTCTTTTGTGTCAAAAGAAAGATAACGTGAATTTGACATAATGTTAACCGCAATTGACACTTTTACTCGTAATTACTATATGTTTCAGGAAAGCACTGAAAATATAGAAGATTCAAGAGAGGATGAAGGTTATGAGGTAGATCATGACATATCTAGGATGATCCTCACATCAGAGCTCCAAGAACTGCCTCCACTTATCCTCTCAGAATACTTCAGTGCCAAAGTTACAGTCAGATCAAAAATGGCAACCCTCGAACAAATTCATATATGGCTAACTGAGGAAGATAAGACCGTTTTTCGAAGTTACCCTCAATTAGGTCCTTTCATAGACTTGCCCATAGGAGGGGAATTTTTTGCTGCGTTGGCTCATAATTTGTTATTGAGAAAGACAGTATGTCAGAAGGACCATGAAGTGTGGTTCTTAATTGAGGGAAAACCATTGAGGTTTTCTGGCAATGAGTTCGTCTTGATTTCAGGTTTATACATGGGTGGTGGACCTTTTGATGATAAAATCAAAACTCAAGAAGAAAATGACGAGTTGAAAAACAAATATTGACCAACAAAGAAGAGTGTTTTATTAGCGGATGTTGCCAAAAAACTAAAAGAGTTGAGCGTTACAAAGGTTAGGACCAACGATAGGGTAAAGTTAGCCTTTCTGTACATTGTAGTAGGGTTCTTGACGTCTTCTGACAGTAAAAAGGTGGTTAATCCTTCTTGGCTCCAATATGTCAACGATCTAAACTTCTTCACTTAATATCCATGGGAGAATGTTTGTTACAATCAGACATTGAATTACATAAAAACTGATCTGGTGGCAAAGTTTAACAAATCTTCATCAGTCTACAACTTCTATGGTTGCCCATGGATATTTCAAGTAAGCTTTTCTTTAATACTTTTCTTAGTTAAATATAATTTATAAATTTATTTGTATTATAACCATCATTTAATTTGTGATACAAATATGGGCTTTTGAGACTATGCCGAAGTTAGGTGAGATGATGGCTAACAAATTAACCTTGAATGAGAAGAACAAAAATGGATTATGGTGGCTTCGTTGGCAGAATGTTCAGAACCCTATTGGCACCTCATTTAATCGTTGCTTGGAGGCCATGAGATCTGTTGAGGTATTAACCAACTCGTTACAGGTTAAATTTTATGTTTTTTGTTTAGATCTATTAGTCCAGTTAATCATTATTTTTCTATTGTATTTATTTAGTTTACAGTCCGTCCTACTTTGAATCCTCCATCTAAAGAGAGGCAACGAGAATATTATTTGCGAATGCAAAGCCGTGAGGACTGCAGTGATGATGTCATTGATGGCCTGACGAAGTTATTAGAGGAAGATGTCATCCTGCGTAGTGCTGCCGATTTTGATGAGAGAAATGATGAACTTAGATCAAATCACATCTCACATGATCCTGCTACGCACTCAAGGTCTTTCCCCGTCAGTTCGGCCCATGAGCAAATGATTAGATCCTCTACCCCCGTGGTCTGCCACCGACAACACCCGATGCCTACAAGTCCCACCTCTCTTGATCCTGCTACAGCCTCAAGGTCCTTCCCAGCCATACCGACTCATGAGCAGATTTGAGCCTCTACCCCCAGGGGCGGGCAAGCGCATGGCCCGACGCTTACATTCTCGACCCCTTTTGGCCCCTAGACGCACGGCGCGATGCCCACAGCCTCAACTCCTACTTTAGAGTCATTGATGCATTATATTGACCGTCGTATAGGCGAGCACGAAACGTATATAAAATCAATGTTGGCCAATCACGAGGCGGCAATTATGCAGAAGATGGAGGAAAATAACAAGGCAATTATGAAAAAAATAGAGTCTGCTATGGCCATGAATAAGGAGGCATGTAGTAGCAGGGTGAATGTTGAGTTCGAGCGGTAGTTATCACGAGGTGTAGAAACTAGATACAGTGGGGGTGATAATTTCGAATGCCAACATCCCTTACAAGACGAACAAATAAAAGATGGTGGCGAATATGGACATGACAGAGTAGTTGCTATGCAAGCCGATGCCAATATTGAAAATGTAAAAAACCATGTGGGCTGGCCAGAGAGGCATGACTCTAAAGTTTTGTGCTCGCCTATACGACAGTTAATATAATGCATCAATGACTCTAAAGTAGGAGTTGAGGCTGTGGGCATCGTGCCGTGCGTATGGGGGCCAAAATGGGTCGAGATTATAGGCGTCGGGCCATGTGTTTGCCCGCCCCTGGGGGTAGAGGCTCGAATCTGCTCATGAGTCGATATGGCTGGGAAGGACCTCGAGG
The DNA here is from genome assembly GCA_024759925.1 of Ficus religiosa. Taxonomy (NCBI): domain Eukaryota; kingdom Viridiplantae; phylum Streptophyta; class Magnoliopsida; order Rosales; family Moraceae; genus Ficus; species Ficus religiosa. The sequence goes on from JAFMPE010129623.1 coordinate 2,740, forward strand.
CTGTAGCAGGTTCAAAAGAGGTGGGACTTATAAGCATCGGGTGTTGTTGGTGGCAGACCACAGGGGTAGAGGATCTAATCATCTGCTCATGGGCCGAATAGGCGGGGAAAGACCTCGAGTGCATAACAGGATCACGAGAAACGTGACTTGATCTAAGTTCATCATTTCTCTCATCGAAATCAGCAGCACTACACAAGATGACATCTCCCTCTAATAACTCCGTCAGGCCATCAATGACATCATCACTACAGTCCTCATGCCTTTCCATTCGCAAATAATATTCTCGTTGCCTCTCCTTGGATGACGGATTCAAAGTAGAACGGACTGTAAACTGAATAAACACAATGGGAAAAAAAATGATTAACTGGACTAATAGATCTAAACAAATATCATAAAATTTAACCTGTAACGAGTTGGTTAATACATCAGTAGATCTTATGGCCTCCAAGCAAGGATCAAATGAGACACCAATAGGATTATAAACATTTTGTCAACGCAGCCACCGTGGCCCATTTTTGTTCTTCTCATTCAAAACTAATTTCTTAGCCATCATCTCAACTAACTTCGGCATAGCCTCAAAAGCTCATATCTGTATCATAGATTAAATGATGGTTATAATACAAATCAATTTATAAAATATATTTAACTAAGAAAAGTATTAAAGAAAAGCTTACTTGAAATATCCATGGGCAACCATAGAAGTTGTAGGCTGATGAAGATTTGTTAAACTTTGCCACCATATCAGTTTTTATGTAATCCAATGTCTGATTGTAACAAACATTCCCCCATGGATATTGAGTGAAGAAGTTTAGATCGTTGGCATATTGGAGCCAAGAAAGATTAACCACCTTTTTGCTGTCTGAAGACGTCAAGAACCCTGCTACCATGTACAAAAAAGCTAACTTTACCTTATCGTTCGTCCTAACCTTTGTAATGCTCAACTCTTTTAGTTTTTTGACAACATCCGCTAATAAAACACTTTTCTAATATTTGTTTTTCAACTCGTCATTTTCTTCTTGAGCTTTGATTTCATCCTCAGAAGGTCCACCACCCATGTATAAACCTGAAATCAAGACGAACTCATTGAGAGAGAACCTCAATGGTTTTCCCTCAATTAAGAACCACACTTCATGGTCTTTCTGACATACTGTCTTTCTCAACAGCAAATTATGAGCCAACGCACCGAAAAGTTCCCCTCATATGGGCAAGTCTATCGAAGGACTTAGTTGAGGGTAATTTCGAAAAATGGTCTTATCTTCCTCAGTTAGCCATATCTGAATTTCTTTAAGGATTGCCATTTTCGATCTGACGGTAACTTTGACACTAAAGTATTCTGAGAGGATAAGTAGAGGCAATTCTTTGAGCTCTGATGTGAGAACCATTAACTTCCTAGAAATGTCATGATCTTTTTCATCAACTTCCTCATTACTTGAAATTTCTGTAATCTCATTTGTTTCCTAAAACATACAAATATATGTCATTTACAAATATTTTAAAAATAAAAATAAAAAAACAAAACAAAAGGGAACCATTGTATAATAATTGTAAATAAAACAAGTGGCTTATTATTTCATCACCTCGGCATCTATCTCATAACGTACAACATAGGAATATCATCATAATTTTTATAAGAACATAAAGATTAAAAGAGAGAGTAACTACAAAAAATTTACATACAATTACAACGCTGATATTACCTCTCTAACATTCCTACCGAACCCCAGAGGTGAGGACGATAGCAGCGACGTGGTTGGCTGCGATGGCGAATCTGACGGCATCATCAAAGGCGGCGACAATGGAAGGCACGACTCCGACATCTTGAGCTTCAAGAGTTGGCTGTAGGGAGTATGAGGAAAGTTGGAAATGAGGGAGAACAATGGGAGGTTGGTGTTCAGAAGTCTCGCTGTGGCTCTTCGAAGGAAAAAGAATCCTGAGGAAAAAAAAATGAGCAAATACACCATAAATTATGGACAGCCTGAAAGGTTGCATCCAACTACCATAAATTATGAGCAATAAAGAGTGAAATTGAGAAGTATCATAACCAAATAGGACAATCAACAAGGGGAAAAGAAAAATTCATAGCATCAGAATCTAAGTTAAATTCAAAAAGCTCTGATGCAACATCACCACAAACATCCTTTTATTATGCCAACCGTATAAAAGCAGAGTACAAAAAAAAAAAAAAAACGGAGGAGAGATCCGAAAGAAATTGTTAATCTGTAAAGATGGATGGTTGTATAATAGGATGGTTATCTACGACGTCAATGTAAGGACACATTTTATTGTTTTGGGGGGGCTAAATAAAGCATGGTCATAGCCTGTACAGCTAAGTTTTAGAGGATTTGAAAGCGATTAGAATGAAATAACAGATAATGTTGAGAATATAGGGATTTGTCCCATTGCCCATTGGAAGAGTTTATCCTTATATTCTCCCAAATATATAAAAGCAGAGTACCAAATACACAAAACTGAAATCAACATGAGACTGTGAAATAAAATTAAACATGAGACTGTAAAATGAAACAAGTTATCTGTAGCTTCCTATAGTTCTAAGTACAATTTGAGTATAAAAACAAATTAGATAATATTCACTTTCTGCAGTTACTAGTAGTTTATATTATATGTAAGACCTAAAGAATAAGTTTGTTTATAGGGTAAAATTTTGTTGAACGGTAGAGAAAGGGACAAACTACTCAACTTTCTCCGAAACAAGAATCCTGTGGCTCTTTTAATTTAAAGAAAAAGAGTTTAGTAGCCCGTCTGCTCGTGACTTTGGTGTGAAAAAGACACGTTGCATGAATAAAATAGAACCCATCCAAGATAGAGAAATTAAGCATATACACATATATACATATAATATACTTATAAAAATATATGTGTCATATATGTGTGTGTTTTCAAAGTTGGAAAACTAGCTGCGAGACAAAATACTCGAAGCTGAGAAGGCCAACTGAAAAATGACCACAAAGAGTTAAAGGATTAATGAAGAATGGCAGCTACTAGCAACAAACATAAAATAAAATAAAAAAGCAAATGACTATATAACAGTATTACGTTAATTCGAGAAACGATGATGAAGTCTAAACAACAGAAAGCCAACTTTTACGTTAATTCTGTCTCTGTAATTAAGAGAAAAAATAATGACAGAAAATTTTGAAGTTTCCTCGCTTGGTTTGTAACCAAATAAACATCAAACTTTATGCAAACCACAACGCCGAGGATATCAAATTCACCAAATCCCCAAATTACTCAAAATCCAAGTTCAAAAAAACTCCCAGAAAGAAAGCTAATTTCAGATAATCATGTTAAGGCACTTAAGTTTAAGGAAGGATTCAAAATCAAATAGAGAACAATCGAGCTTCACAGTTCCGGAAAAAAAAAATTCATTAAAAAAAGAATAGAGGGGAGATCCGAAAGAAAGACTCGACCAAACTCCCATCTTAACCAAAACATACGACACAATATTCTAAAGCATTGCAAAAGCACAGGAAGCCTCAGACAAATAGAAAATTCAAAATCAGCGACAAAGACGACCAAACAATTCCCAATCATGATCAGTAGCAACAAAACCAAACTGTTTAATTGAGCGGTGCTAAAAAAAAATAATTTAATTTAATTTAATTTAGAGAGAGAGAGAGAGAGAGCTTAATTACATCTGAAAGAAAAGTGAAATTTAGGGGGAAAATTGAAACAAACCTGGAACTGGGCTCCAAGAGAGTAGAAACGGAAGGCGGAGCTAGGGCCGGAGGCGGATTTAGGGGCGGCAGAGATTGAAGGAAGTCTGCAAAATGCCCCAAAAAGGAAGAGAGAAGACAGCAGAAAACTGTGAAATGGGTAGATGTGATGAAACGGTGAAGACAAAAATCCAAAACGAAAAAGAGATATAAATCCAAACGGTGAGAAAGAAAGAAGACGAGAGGCGGTGAGAAAGGCAACAAACGGTGAGAGAGTCGGAGAATAATAGATGCAACAGAGAAGAAGAGAAGCGGTGAGAGAGAGAGAGAGAGAATGAGAGGGGATCTTTGGGGGAGGGAACGAGGAAGAAGAAGTGGAGGAACGAAGGGAAGAGGCGGTGAGATTTGGACGAAGAAGAAGAACAGAGGGCTCGAAGAAGAAGAAGAAGCTGACTCTTTGGCACACCAACTCAAACTACTTATTTCAAAAATTTTTTTGTCTTTTTTTCAAAAAATTTTTGTCTTTTTCCCAAAATATTTTTTATCTTTTCTAAAAATTCAAAAAAATTTATTATTAAAACTTAAAAATCTCAACTCAAACTACTCCATTACACAACCCTTTTTTTAACCTTAATATCTTTATTTTTTATATTATTTTTTCAAAACAATAGTCATTTTGCTAATTTTACTTTTTTAAAGGTCATTTTCTAAATTTTAAAAAGTCAAAAGATTATTTTACTAAAACACTCCAAAACGGCTGCAGAAATGATTTTTTGTTTTTTTGTTTTAATTTTTTTAAACCTCATATTAATGAAATTTTTATTTTTTATATATATATTTTTTTTAAAAAGTCATTTTCCTAATTAAATTTTTTTAAAAGTTATTTTGCAAATTTTAGAAAGTTATAAAGTCATTTTACTAAAACACTCGGGCACGGGAGAGAAAAGTAAGAAAGAGTGACAAGGGTAAAACAGGGATTTTGAAGAAAAAAAATAGGGAATAAGATCTAGTATTATTTTCCACCCAATAAAAAAATGCTATTATTTTCAATTCTATATTTGTATTATGCTATTTCACCCATTAAATTGTATATTAATAAGTTTAGCACTAACTTATTTTAACTAGTAATCAATAGTAAGGGGTATAAAGGATCGATATTGTCTTTTCTTACTCTCTATATTTTTTGTGCTTTGAAGGCAAACAATATGAGATGGGAAAGGAAATCAGTCTTTTTTTTGTTTTTTATTTTCCTTTCATGCGGACCTTCAAAGGCAACACGAGTGCGTAGTATATTTTGTTATTTACGTTAAAAAAATTGACATTATCTATTGAAGCATTCTTCCCAGAACCTCTTATTTGGAATATAGGTTATTAGACATGTTACCAATAAAGATAAATTCAAGGACTTATTTGTAAAAAATAATAATAATAATAAAATTAAAAAATTCAAGGACTATTAGTTCAAAAACTTAATAAATATTAATAACTAATTTGAGAAAAAAAAATATAACAGAGAAGATATATTTAAAAAATATTTGAGATAAATACTAGGTTTTAAAATATTTGACCTTAAATAGCATATTTACAACTCAATAATTTACAAAATAACGTAATTATTGATTAGTTAGAGCATTTATTCACTATGTCACCAATAGATTATTTATTATAAATGCTATTTACCTAAAACATTTAGTAAATTGCTTGTATAGTTCTTAAACTTTTAAATTTGTGCAACTTTGATCTAATTTTTTTTTTTAATAACTTGAATGTTTTTAAACTATTAAAATGTTGTTATAATAGTCCTTTCCATTAATTTTTTTTGACGGAATTTGTCAAAAAGTGATTTTAAAGAATTGATTTCATCCAAAACTTAATGAAAATGACTATTATAACAACATTTTAAGTAATAGTTTAAGATCCATCAGCTACAAAAACAAAAACAAAAACAAAAAAAAAAAAAGAACAAGTACCAATAAGTTATACAAACTTAAAAATTTTAAGAATCAAGCTAGCGATTTATCCATGATATCTGATATTATTTTCTTTAATTTTTGTTTTAAAAAATTACTTTTTAGCTTTTGTCTCTAAATGTTTATATATATATATATATATATATATGACAATTTTCTCGTTTGCCCCCAAATTTTAGACCTTATCATGAAATGACCACAAAATTTTAATTTTTAACGTCTATTCTCATGAACTTAGAGACATTTGCAAAATTTACCATTATGTTAGAATTTTAATGGAAATTAGTGACAATTTTTTCTTTTATCTCTCGAACTTTCAAAATTGTCACAAATTACCTCTTGAATTTTTAATGTTAGTAAATTTTTCTTCATGTTAGTTTTATAAGGAATTGCTACGTGCCATTACATAAAATCAATACTTAATTATAATTATGATATAAAATGATAATTTAAACCCCAAAAACAATGCTTTATATCAAAACTAAAGCATTAAAAGAAAAAGAAAGAAAATCCTATTTGTCTAACAAATCAAAAGAATTATTTTTTTTTTATTAAGAAAAATTGCGTTCTTAATGAGGGTGGGGGAGTTTTCGGATGGAACGAGAGAGGTGTTGGCGGGGGGTTTGAGACGGCGTCATACATGGAGAATGGAGGGGAGAAGAGAGGGCGTCGCAAGTGAAGGGTTAGGGGAGTGAGGGCAACCATGAGTTAGGGGTGGGAGGTGGTGATGCAGATCTGGGGCAGGGAAGAGGGTGCAGCGGCAAGCTAGAAGGTGGGAATTGTAATGCGGATGTGGTGTAGGGAGGAGGATGTGACAACGAGCTTGGACTAAGGGGAGGGGATATGCCACCGTCGTCACAGGTGGGATGCCATCAAATGAAGAGATCAGTTTACGAGCATCTATATATATATATATATATATATATTTTTTTTTTTTTTCTTTTCATGGTTGAAGAATGTTTTTTTATCTTCATTTTCTTCTTCCTCTTCTTCTTCTTTTTTCTTTTTTTCTTTTTTTTTTTTTGGTGCAATAGTCAGATGGCCATTTTTTCATTTTGCAAGTTAAATAAATTACGAAATTTAGGGTTTATTTGGGAGACAAAATATTTAAACTGCCATCCAAAATATTAACATTCCGAACATAATAATTTGAACTGAAATATTTAAATATGCATCTGAAAATAGCTATCTAAAACGTAAATCAGAGAGAATCTTTCAATTTTCTTTTTTTTAACTTTTACAATAGAAAATAAATGAGAATTTTTGGATTGCATATATGAAACGGGAGAGTCTGTGGTAGAGACTCTCCCATAAACTCTACCGGTAGGGTCAATTTTTTAACCGTTAAGATTTAATCAAACGGTTGATACATTAGGGACGTATTATATTTATCATATACCTTACCTCATACAACTATTCCCATCCAAAATCTTATTCACCGCCGGCGACCTTCCCGCCGCCGGCGACGGACTCCGGTGACCCAACGCCGACGCCCGCGAACCACCTCCTGCCGCCCCCACTGCCGGCCCCAGCTCCGGTCCCCCTTCCCCGACGGCGGCCCTCGCCGGAGCCCCTCTCTCTTCCCCTCTCCCTCTCTTCCCTTTCTCTCTCTTCTCCTCTCTCTCTCTCTTCCTCCGCCGGCGGCCCCCCACCCCAGTCCCCCCTCCCCCGGCTTCCCCCCACCCCCCCGCCGCCCCCACCGCCGGCAGCCCCTCTCTCTCTTCCCCTCTCTTTCTCTTCCCTTTCTCTCTCTTCTCCTCTCTCTCTCTCTTCCTCCGCCGGCGGGCCCCCCCCCCCCCCCCCCCCCCCCCCCCCCCCCCCCCCCCCCCCCCCCCCCCCCCCCCCCCCCCCCCCCCCCCC